>MJUU01069353.1:7850-25350 GCA_002080025.1 Modiolus philippinarum | reverse complement strand
ACTAATTAACGTAATATTTATGTTAGTGGGTATTTTATTTAATTAATTTTTATTTGCATTAAAGTAACTCAATATTTATTTTCTTAACAATCGTGTTCACTTCTTTTACTTTTGCATTACACAGTTCGATTAGAAAAGATCGAATTGCGTACACATGTACATGTATCATGATTGAATGTTTCACAGTTATCTCCACTGAAAATGACCTGCTTGATTGAATGCACTTCAAGGATTTGTGTAGCGAGGTGCAAGTCCTCCTTTTTTGGTTTGTTTTTTTGTTTTTTGTTTTTTGTTTTTGTTTTTGTTTTTGTTTTTTTTTTTTTGTTAAGTTTAATTTGTTTGTTTGCTTTTTTATTATTCTTTTCTTTTTTACTTATTATTTTATAATACTCGAGGCTATCTTAAAGGTATCAAATATCAGTTTTCTAACAATAACCGATCCATTCCTGACTTACTGTATCGGTTGACATGAGGTCACTTCAGATACACCAATTTCTGACTCCTTTAGAAACCCCTTATACATTTCATTTTATTCAATAACTAGGGGACATACTAGAGGAACGACCGGGCTACTTGTAAAACAGCATTAAATCAATATTTTAAATTAAACAACATGAATATTCTGCTTGTTGTTATCCACCCTATAAAAAGGTCGTTCAACTTGCGGCAGCCATGGAACGACTTCCTGCACATTTATGTACAGAACATTCAAGACCGTGCTTATTAGTATAAAAGGTGGATACGTTTTCCGGTACGTCGGATAAGCCATATTATTCAGAAGAACTTGCAATAAAGTTAAAGGTCCCTGTTTCAATTCAATGTTAAACCTATGGTAATTTAATCGGTTAATATAAGGGGTTCTTGGCGCCAACCTTGTTGAGCTTGGCGCTCCGAGCTACAACATCAGGCCTCCGGGCTCCAGCCTGTGTTCATTAGTAACCAATTTTACGTTAAACCTTCAGTCATAATTTTGTTGATTCTTCATTAAACATTGTCTCCATATAACTGTTTCGATTATGCTTAAAAAGCCACTATTAATTGCAAGGAGCATCAGTGATTGAATGAGATATTAGTGGTAAAGAATATAAAAGAGGCAAAATCATGCAAACAGATCGCATATATGCCCTAAAATATCCAACTGCCACAATATTTACAAGATTTTTCTACAAATTTGAGAAAGTGCTTTATTAGAAAGAAATAATAGTTGCTTTGCATGCATAATATCAATAATTTCACACAAAAACCCGTTGTGTAGGGATTAAGCGCAAAATGTGCATAGGTTTAAGACTTTCGGCCAAGTGCGAATCAATGAGATCATTGTTTTAGTCTAAACAATAGATGAAATCCCGATAAAGAGATAATAACTGTTATAAAATCAATAATATTTGTTACAGTAATAATGATTTTTTCAACAATCGCATATATTGCTCGAATATATTAATGATCTAGGCAGATAGTGTTTAATATTGAACTGAAGATGGTGCCTTTAACCTTTAGCCCGAACGGGAACCAGAATTTGCATGATCCTTTTATCTAGTTTTAGTCAGAAAAATTATATATTTAAATGTGTCTGATTAAATACTATTCTTTTCTAGTTATCATAACGATTTTTTAGTAAATGAGAAATTGTGAGATTTAAAAGAGGACACCAGAGGTTCATTTAAAGGCTAACCATCTTTTGATTTCTCTAAAACAGTGGACATTTACAAACACGGAACACGAAATTTATTGATAACAGCAAATAGTGCTTTTAAGTTAAAGGATTCAACAGAACAGAAAACACTAAATGGTCCAAAACTGTTAACAACTGATTTATTTCACCAAAAAGAACCAGCTGATAATGCCCAAAACACGTTAACAAAAACTCCCCCTATCAACTTAGTAGCAAATTTTATAACAAATAACACACGTGCATGTTTTCTGACATGTTAGCAGTCGAACATGGCAATAAATAACATTTTATGTCGATTTAAGCCTTTTTACAGAGTTTTTTAATATAATACTACTCAAAGGACATCGTGTAACAAAACCAATTTATGAACATTTGCCATTCCAAATGGCAGTCAGTTTAGTTTGGTTCCGGTGGTCTAGTTATAACAAGAACCTACATCTTTTTTTTACAAAATCCGTGTCAAATTTGCATTCAAGTGGCAAGTTCGATGGATAAATTTTTACATCTAAAAGTATGAAAATGCATTTGAATTCATTTTATCATGACAGTGTACATAAGAAATGATTTGTTTAAGATTTTTTGGAGAAGATTTAATGCATTTGCAAAATTGGTATGCTGAATGAAATAAATTTGCGTGAAAGTGGAAAAACCTCTTTTAGACTAAATATAGACGGGAGTTGAGCGCTGACTGTCCTTTTGAATCTCCAGAACTTTTTTGTCATTGCACTTCTGTCTTTGAGTGGCGAGCTTGCTGTGAACAATATACGTCCATGTTGTGAAATAAATGTTTTATATTGACTGAACAGTCCATATTCCCTATACCATACAGCCTCGAACCCCCCCCCNCCCCCCCCCCCCCCCCCCCAACCGGTAATGAGAAGGGGAATTTGCTTCAAATTCAACTTTCAGACTTTGTCTCCATATTTGACTCGTTTTAGAAATTTATTTCAGAAAAGAGACGCATTAGATACGAGAAGAAAATATAACCTATTTGCAAAAGTAATTGTGGATATATCAGCGGAGTCCTGAAATTTTGCGTCCGGGAGGGCAATATTTCATGATCAACATCCGTTTTATTCTGTCCTCGGATTTCATCATAGGCGAACAACATTTCACAGCGGACATTATTTAATGTTACACGCTCTGGAGTCCTGTCACTGGGGTGTTTAGTCGTTCCCCCTATTTGCACTGGCATGTTCATAATATTACATCTATAATGCGTCGATGTTCACTTACATTCGAAAGCTTAAAATTGTATTCTGTCAAAAAAAGGTAGAACACTTTCTTGTAGCCTTGTATCGGCATGGCTTTTCGTTTAGTGTTATACATCTGATAAATAAACACGACATTAAAACGTTTATAAAACGAAAACAAAAAATAAAAAAACAAAAAAACAAAAAAAAACCCCAGAAAAACAAACTTGATGGCTGGTTATTTAGTTTTGAGTAAATCTATAGACTTTTACCTGGAACGGATGAATGTTCCCTTGTTGTAAATGCACAAGTGGGTGACATGAGAAAATTGAAAACATACTTACTTGCTCTCCAGGCTCGCTCTGTCTCTTGGGTTATCAGTATGTAACACGATCTTAACTTAACTGAATCGATTTTGTAAAATGAAAAATTGTAAATCCATGCATAATGCAACTTTTTGAATTTTATACCAAAGTCAGTCGTTACTCGTGCCATGCACAATTCAAATGATGACCATTCACATATTGATTTTTGTACTACAAAGGGTCAAGCTTTCACCTTTAAATTTTACATAATCGCTGCTGTTATACACACAATGTTGTTGGCGCATCAAATAAAATAAAAAATTAGTCTTAAAATTCAGCATGAAAAAAATGCTTATTTACTAGTTACAAAATCTATTCAGTTTTTTTACTTGCATTCTGAGTAAACTACCTTGTTTAACTTTTTTATTTTTCAATTAACTGGTAAAATTATAAAAATATGTATTTTAGAAACCGTTACTATTAATCTCGAAAATTATATAAAAGTAACATACTTTTGAATTTATAAATACTAATATATATTTCATTTTCGTGTACAATTGTTAAGATATTTAGGCCCGCCATGGGTTTCTTGATTGCCTGATTACCAGGACATTTTTTACTGATTATTTGATTACGAGGGTATTTATTTAATGATTGATTCATTATTATCTTGCGTTTTTATATACTTTTTGATTACTAAGCCAAAACATTATTGATTACCAAGGTAAAAATTTAATGATTATTTGATTACCAAGGCAAAAATTTAATGATTCTTTGATTTCTAGGACCCCTCCCCCCCACATAAAGACCCTTGTTATTGGAAAATTAAAAACTTTTTTACAGTATTTAAAGAGGGTGTGTTCGCCCTGTCTACTGTGGCACACAACATAGTTCTTGGGATTTATGTTTTAAATTTCAGATGATGAAAAAATTAGATGAATAATCTATAAATTAATACAATACTTTGTGTAAAAATTAATAGGAATGCTATATGGGACGACAAACTTGGTGTATAAGAAAGTGTAAACTGATAAATGATTTGGAAATTGCCTTCTGGCAATAAAAATAGCTTTAAACATATGGACGAGTCCGTAACAAATTGTGAAATTTCACATTTTCATGGATGCTAATATTGAAACATCGCTTAATGTATTTTTTTCATCAGATTGAAAAACAGAGAATTCTTGTTTCAGATCGTATTTTCACTTGAATCTCAATTGGATTTTTCATATTTAAACAATTTCCAGCTTTCTGTGTCATGTAAACCTTTTAATTATTTATTTTTCCTACGGCATGGGAAAATAGTTTACCCATGAAAACTGCGTTGTTCTATTAAAATCAGTACATTACAGAAAATTATAATTTTGGCATATCCTACGAATAAAAGTATATTGGTATCCATTTTAATGACAACTTCAACACATGTTCTACCTGTGACAAGATAGCAAAATTAACCATACAATTGCAATGGCCTATAATCGACTGTGACAGTTTAGGACAGTGCATGTCAGTACATGTACATTCTATAAACGTCTGTCATTACCTGTAATGATCATATTGGTTATTTGTTCTCTTTCAGTTTTTACATATCTTTGAGTTTATGGTCTTCCAATCGTTTAGATTTTATCTGCACTGAAGAGACATATGTTGTCGAAATTCGCATCTGCAGAAATTAAATTCACAGTAACTTCGGTATTTAGTTATCTGTAACAGTACATGACAGCCCATAATAGGCCAAATAAGTACTGTCACAATCAGGGACAATTCATCACAAGCATGACAGTCTTAAACGGTTAAAAAAGTACTGTCACAAGCGGGGACAGTTATTTACAATACAGGTAAATACTGTTAATGACTGTCATTTACTGTTACAGTGTCTTACAGTTTGTCGCAGTCATGAGTATGTCAATAAACTACTGTTAAGGACTGTCCCAACCAATAACAGTACTTTTCTAGTCTTCACAGTTGTTTATAGGACGTTTCCAGTTAATGACAGTAAGAAAAAGACTGTCACTGGTATGGACAGTACTTTTTTCTGTTCATAGTGTTTACAAATCGTATTATTATTCTGTCTTGGGAAAAGGTATAGATGTAACTATTTTGTCAGCACATATAAATAGCTGAACATGATCGTATTTCATCATACAAAACAAATTTAGTTATTCCTTTATTTCCCTTTTTTCATTCATTTTGTTTTTGTGTGAGTGTGTGCGTGTGTGTGTGTGTGTGTTTGTGGGGGGGGGGGTTGAACAATTTCAATGGAAGGAGAACACGTAATAATATTTGTCTAACAAAAGTACAGACTAATTAGAAAATCTACCTGCGCTATCCTCAAGTCATTTGACATGATTACAATTTACAGCCTTAGTGTTAAAAAAAGCTAGGAACATTAATCATTTTTAAGGAATTCCAAGAACTGAGAAAACATTCATTGGCAAAGATAGATGAATTTCGAGTATAGCAAATTTTCATGTTTTTTGCACCTGACCAAATTACTAAGTTGGCATTGATTAATGAATTTTCTATATCGTCTCTTCTGTCATTTTACACCATAGAACAGATAAGAAGTGTTGTATAAAGCAGCACAAAAATAAATAAAAAAAGAAATAAACTTTTTTCGTATGAACTATATTCTTGGTAGAAAAAAAATAAATAAATAAAATGGGACCTAATTGCGTTCTGGTATCAAACCAACAATAGAAATGGAGCATTACATGATACCCATCCACGTTTCACAAAATTTCTCCAAAGGTGCTTAGTCAGGGATTTGTTCAACCTTTGTTAATTTCATCCCTCAGGAAATTCTATGGCCGTCACCATAGCATCATTGAAAGATATGACGTGTCAGTATCCCAAATGAAAGTGGACATTTTCAGCTAGATTCACGTCTTCCCGGATTTGACTACCGACTTTGACATTTTCCCGGATTGAATCACTCAAAGTGTGACGGGTGCTGTTAACAGAGCAGGACATGCTTACCCTTCCGGAGCACCTGATGTCACTCTCAGTTTCACTGGAGTTCACACTGTGAGTGCCTTTGTTCTGAATGTTGTGGTTTCTGGTTCTGTGCTTTGTGTCTGTCTGGCGTCATTGTTTTTGTGTCAAACGTCATTGTTTTCTGTGTTCTCGTTTTTGCCCTGTCTTTGGACTTCGATTTTTGTGAATATCACCCCTTTGTTCCTTCGGTATTCTACTGCCGTTGTTCCAAAACCAAGAGTACTTCTGAACGCAAAATTATATTTGCCCCCCCCCCCTTTTTTTTGGTTAACTCACATACCAAATAGAAGATATTGTCTTATTTCAATCTCAAGTTATCAGTGGGTACTTCTGAAATTTGCAAAATCTCAAACTTTCAAGGGGCATAACTCCAGAACCCGTTGAACATCTGAAATGAAATCAAACTCGGTTTTACTTTTGTGGCAACCACTTCCATAGAAAGTTTAGAAAACTTTTTTTTCGATTTTAAACTTATTTTATTCATTAAAGAAAAGGATTGGGCAACAGGCAAAGCCTATACAAGCCCTTATGTTATTTCATTCACAAGTTATCCGTCAGAACACTAAAATCGGCAAAATTTCAAAGTTTTAAGGGGTATTCCTTAAGAACTTTCTAAACCTCTCATTCTAAAATTACCCAGTGGAAAACACTAAAATTCACATCATTTAAACGTTTCAAGGGGCAAAACTCCAGAACCCCGTGGACATCTTAAAATCGTTTATGGCCTGAGTTTTGTAGTAAACAACTTACTTACCAAGTGTGAAGAACTTAGGTTATTTTGTCCACCAGTTGTCAGTTTGAAACCTTCGTGGGCGGACAGACGGACGAACGGACGGACAGACGAACATATAACCGAGGGTATTTTCATAATTACTCGCCAAAACCTGTGGTTGGTATAAAAAGAGGGCCAGAAGGGTCATACCGGTATCCGGGAATTGAAACTTAATTTACTCTTAATCCATACATCCCTAACTCAAAGAAAACTGATTGAAATCCATAGTCATTTAATATTTATTTCCCGAAATACCCGACATAAACATGTTAAATAAAAATTAAAAATCTTAAAAAAATATAAATCCTGAAATCACAAAAAAGGTCTACCCAAACTTCCTCCATCTTAATGAGAGTACTGCATAATCTTTATTTCTGTGAACACTTATATATAAAACTATTGTTTTTAATATTTCTAAAATCTATAAGATTACCGATCATATTAAAGGGATTTTTTTATCTTGTTGTGTGTTTAAGCAAAATCACAAAAAAATCTATAGAAATATTATAAACACCTAAAACTCTTATTAATCTATAAATGCATGAAATATGAAGCCAACGCCTTTCATTCACAAAATGGAAGTCAGCTTCCAATATAGATCTAGTGTATATAAATATAAACATTCGTCTGCTCAATTTTTATGTTTAGTTGTCAACAATATGAATGGGTAGTAGTTTTTATATCATCTGTAACTAGAAAACTACTTGACAAGCACAATATTTAAATGTATGAAACACAAGCGAGTGGTAGATTGATTTTGTCTTTTTAACTGTTTTTGTTTTGTTTTGTTTTGTTTGTTTGTTTGGGTTTTTTTTTTTTTTTGGCTGCAGCTTAAAAAAAACTTTTGAGAGACCTGTGACCAGTAAACTGTTATTTTTGGTAGAAATATCGCATCAGGTACAGTCAGTCTGACAGTCTGAACACACCTAGCGCTTATCAATAACTAGATTCTGATCTTATAAGGTAAATCGTAACTAATCACCATTCCTTCAACCTTAACAAACTGATTTTATACTTAGCAGTAGGGCCAATAGAAAACGGTACTCTCACTATCGGCTAACCCAATTGATTTTTGCCCGATAAAAGAGGGTAGCATCTACAAAATTAATTTGACCGAAGGTAAGAAAAAAGGATTTCATTTTTTTATCTATCCAGAACTTGTCTTTAGCTTTTCTTTGTCTCTGGCTACGACTGATTTTGGTCAATTAGGACTACTTGCATTTGCATCCAATTATGACCTGTGGAATTAAAATGTGTAAGAGTGCCTGTGATCTCTGCCTTTTCACTGTGCAAGTTGATATGAATGTTGACGCAGCGATATTAAGGCACAATTCTATAAAAATCATTGATAAATCGTTTGTTTCAATTTTATCCATTTTGTTTTGCGTTTATATCGCATATTGTTTTCTAAACTGGAAGTGTCTATTAATATCTACTATTTTTTGCAAACAAAAGTGAAAGTAGTCACGTGACCTTTGCAATATATCAGATCACAAGAGTTCATTTTCAACCGCAAAGTCCAGTGGCATAATGCAATTTCTTGGGAGTGATTTTGATATTGCTGTCTTCATTGTGATTCAAACTTCACAAAAATGCTGCGCAAAGATTGTTTGAGAGGTATATTATAGAAATTTAACATATTTTATCGACGGTAAACACAAATATCGGTCAAAGTTGCACTTCAAACGACGTTTGAACTAATATTGATACAAAATTGACACTTTGAGCAGCAGTTTTTACTTAGGACTTTGTCTGCAGAATTTGTACAGCCCAGAATTAATAAATCCCAATAAGCGCTTGCCACTGGACTTTTTAATTTTAATAGGCACTGTGAAAGTTTTCGGCATGCGGGTACATTTTAAAACGCAGTCGTGACAGAGACTATTATTAGAAACAAAACGGACCGAAATTGCAACTGTTCCGGGAAAGTATATATCGCCGCCAAATTCGGAATACCGATTCAAGGACGTACAATGAGAAATTGATTGAACGTTTTGAATACTTAATACGGTTTTCATTTTGTGTGTGTGTTATTTTCATGAACTTGTATATGTTTAAACACAGATGGATGCATTGTTTGAACTGCATTTTCCACTCGAAAAAAAGGTCTTAAGATCCTGCCTTCCCCATCGTGGCCTTCCCTTACTTTGCAATATTATGTCTGGACTACCGTGTATCCTTCCTCCAGTAAGGATATATGGTCAGTTGATTCTCTTCTGAACCATTTTTATTCTCATCATGGACTGTTTCGTATTCGTATTCATTCTGTTTTAGTAAAAAAGGATGCATGTAACTGTGGCACTTATAATAACTTCACATGATAGTATTTCATCATACAAAACAAATGTATTCATCGTGTTATCTTTCTTTCCTATATTTATTTCTTTATAATTATTTTTTTTTTTTTGGGGGGGGGGGCAGTCTCGAATAAACCAAATGGGAGGAGAACACACTGGCCGATCCAGACTTTCTGCTAAGTGGAGGCCTGACCCATAATTTTTCAAAAGGGGGAACCCAATTTTCCTGAAATCCCCTAGGAATTTTAAAGATTTTCCAACCTAAGGGGTCCCCTAAATCCGCCACTGGAATACATGATAATTTACCCCTATTTGTCCATGTTGAAATTAAGTAAAGACCAATATTAAAGAATCTACCTGTGCACTCCTCAAGCCATTTTGCATTCCTACAGTACAGTCTTAGTGTAAAAATTAAACAAAATCTAGGAACATTCATAGTTTCAATTGCTTATTGAATTTCCCACAACAAAGGGCCCCCTCGTTGGCAAAGATGGATAGCAAATTTCATGTTTTTGCACCTGAACTAATCACTAATTGGGCATTGATTTAAAATGCAATACCTTATTTTAAATTTTCTATAATATATCTGCTTTCATTTTTAAAGCAGCTGAAAAAAAAACACACACACAAAGGAGAAAAACACTTTTTGTAGGAACTATATTTGTTAATTAACAAAAAAAAAATTAAAGGACCTATTAAATTGGGTTCTTGAAAAAGAGGGCGAGAGGGGGTCTCATCCAGGAATTTGAACACTATTATTCTAAATCTGTAAATCCAAACCTCAAAGAATACTGAGGAAATTATGAGTCCTGGTACAATTAATTCCAGAAAACCCTGACTTAAATTATAAAAATCTTTAAAATGTCCAATCCTGGAATCCCAAGAAGATTTACACTCCCGTCAATGAAAGTACTCTTAATATTTTGAACAATTTGTACATCTACATGTAAAGGCTATTTTTTTGATAATTTTGAAAATTACAAAATTACCAATTATTTTATAGAATTTTTTCGTCTGAAAATTTCACTGAAAATCTAGTAGAAATTAAATAAACACTTAAAACGCATGTAAATACATAAAATATGAAGCAAACGCCTTTCATTAATAAAAAGAAGTTCACTTTCTATATTGATCTAGTGCATAGACATGGGTCTGCCAAAGTTTTTGCAGGTGTCAGCTATATGAATTGGTAGTGTTTTTTGATATCATCCGCTGTACATAAATGGATCATAAATTACAGCAAATGACCAAAACCCAACTATAGTTGCTATTAATAAAATAAACTATGGACACGGGATATATCCCCCCCTTTTACATCACCTTAATTTGCACATTGATCTACTGCAGCAGGATTAAAAATAAAATATAATCTAATTACCATGGAAAAAAATGATGTGAGCACTCATGCATGACTAAGGAGCCAGGGCCACCATCTGGGCATGGAATTGGTATGTACTCCCCAAGAAGCAACTGCATGTCAAATATCAAATACCTAGGACTACTGGTATAGGCTGTACAAACTGCTTGCTAAAAACTTAAAGTGATCGTTCATGCATTACTAAGGGACCAGGGCCACCATCCGGGCGTGGAATCGGTATGTACTCCCCAAGAAGCAACTGAAAATTAAATATCAAGTGCCTAGGACCACTGGTATATAGGCTGTACAAACTGCTTGCTAATTACTTAATGTGATCGTTCATGCATGACTTAGGGGCCAGGGCCACCATCAGGGCAAGGAATCGGTATGTACTCCCCAAGAAGCAACTGAAAATCAAATGTCAAGTGCCTAGGAATACTGGTATAGGCTGTACAAACTGCTTGCTAAAATCTGAATGTGATCGTTAATGCGTGACTACGGGGCCAGGGCCATAATCTAAGTAGGCATTGGAGTTGTATTCATAATAATACAACTGCAAATCAAATACTATGGACCTACAACTATCATAAGCTTGTTAATTCACAATAGTTTGCAATTATTGACGCCGCAGCAGCTGCCGCCGCCGGAAACCCTATCCCTAAGTCTCGCTTCCACGACTTTTTCGTGCGGGCGAGACAAAAACTAAATGACACAACACATCATTTAAACATATAATAAAACATACAAGTGAAAGATTGATTTTGCTTATACATTTTCCATTTTGCTCCAGTTTAATTAAAAAAAAAACCTTTTGAAAGAACTGCAAACATATTTTTGGTAGAATTGTAGCGTCAGGTACATACAGTCTGAACCCCTCTTTTACTAGCCCTATAACAAAAGCTAGATTCTCATGTTCAAAGATAAATTTTAACTATCTACCAGGCCAGTGATTTGTAAAAACTGATTTTATGCTCTGACTCTGAGTCTCAGTCGTAGGGTCAGTGGATATAAATAGTACTCACACTATCGGAATACACCAATTTTTCTAGCATTTATAAGAGGAGTACCATCTACAAACTAAATTTGACTGAAGTTAAGTTAAAAAGGACAATAACTGTGTGAGAAAAGGTT
Source organism: Modiolus philippinarum (assembly GCA_002080025.1). Lineage (NCBI taxonomy): Eukaryota > Metazoa > Mollusca > Bivalvia > Mytilida > Modiolidae > Modiolus > Modiolus philippinarum. The sequence continues at coordinate 13,626 of MJUU01069353.1, read as the reverse complement.
TGACCACTCTGACATCACAATATGCACAACTATAGGCATTGTGGATAACGAGTCTGTTAAGTTTGGTTGCAATCTTACCAATCAATCGTAGGCCTGGCATGAAAATAGGTGGAGACATAGTTCTAAACAAATTTCACTCAAGCATAACGGGATGACCATGCATTTGACTCCGAAAGGGGGGATTATTGTAAATATATATTCTGGCCCTTACCATGCTTACACCACCTTGAAAATAAATAAATATTCTGTCCTTCTGATTCTGATAGTGTATCCTAAAAAGAAATATAATCTTTCCTTTGAGTGGTTTAAACTAAATTTTCTGACCTGCAAAGTTCACTCGTCAAAGTTTCGAAAATAAATACAATTTATCAAGCTCACACCTCAGAATCAAATGGCTTTCCTGAAATGAATGTCAAAAACTCTGCTCTGTATGTTAAAAAGTCTGGTGGTCTGGTGCCATAATGCATGCATTTGTAATAATGTAATTATATAAACTAGCTTTTTAAAAAATTACAAGCAGTTACAGATACAAATTGTATACATGACTGTTATCTCCTTATATTCTTTAAGTTTTAATTGTAAACAGCATAACTCAAAACATTAAAAGAGGTATGAAAATTCAAGAAAAAATGTTCTGTCACTAAGGATGTTATCCTGAATTTCTGCTGAATAAAATGGACCTGACAATTGGTCCTTCCAATACTTACATAAGCACAATATAGGCAATTTTTTGTTGACGTCAGTTTCATAGTTGCCAACCTCTGAGAATAGAAAATCATGTAATTACACGCATTTTAGTCTGAAAAAGCGTGTAATAATGCGTGTCTAGATTATTTTCAGATCCAAAAATTATTAATTAAGGCAAAGTTAAAACAGCCAGTACTGGCAATTTTAATTATAATCCAATGCTATTTGTTTGGCATATTTCAAGGCATCTTTATGTGGTTCATAGTCATAACATAAATTTGCAACAGAGTAATGAACACAAAGTATCATTTGCAAGTTCTGATCTAAATTCTTTGTGGATTTTTTTTATAACTGAAAATGCCCTCTCACTATACGCATTATTTATACTGAATCGCTATTATGACAACCAACATACATGAATGCGTGTGTTTGCGTATGAAAATTGAACTTTGCGTGTACACGCCTTGTAAATCAACATTAGCGTGTAAAATGTCAAAAAGTGTGTATTACACGCTCAAAGCATGTGAGTTGGCAACTATGCAGTTTTTAAATCATTGAATAAATTATTTTTGTTATAGGTTATGCATTTGTAATTCAAATTATAACTAGTAATTTGCAAATGAAATCTTGAAGAAATATGCTTTTGAAAAAAAAAAGTTCAATAGTGGATATGTGCAAAATCATTTACATGAAAATAGAGAAATGAACATGGAACATGGAAACAAAGTTCTAGACTTCTGGTCAGATTTGAACTGACACTTTCCACTGAATACAATGGATGTACTACTATTATACTACAGAAGCTTCAAGTTTTAATGTTTCCATGCTGAACTAAATTTATAACAATCTATAAAACATGACAACTAAATTTCCACAGAAGACTTCACCCAAGAAAAAATATCTGGCATATGTCATTGTTATGCCCTAGATACAAAAAAGAAAAACACAAATATGCAAAAATAAAATAAGTACAGGGCAAAGGTCACAGAAGTCAAATGGTTCCTCTTTGACCCTTATAGCTTGGAAATTGTAATAGCTACGCCAAATTCATTGACATGCTGCTGAAAGCTTGTGTCAAGAGAAAAAAATTCCATCCAAAACAGATCAAATAAAATTTCACATTTATATTAAGAAAATGCAATGTCGGCCCCTTTGACCCCTTATAGCTAGGAAACATTAAGAGCTACGCCAATTCCATTGACATAATACCAAAAGCTTATATCAAGAAGAATCCAAAGAAAACAACATGTGTTTGTGAAACACTATGCCCCCCCCCAGCAACCATGTCTACAATACAAAATAAATACTAAAATTACAATCACTAGAAATAAAGGTTCAGTAAACATTTGTACTGAGCTCCATTAGATCTATCCACATATAGAATATCAAGCCTCTTGCAATTGTAATTTGCGAGTTAAAAGCAAAATCTAAAATTAAACTTCTGTGACCTTGACCTTTGACCTGACCTTTATGAAATTTTCATAATGATGTTCAGCTTTATATGATCAATATACAGGCCAAATATGAAGTCCTATCACATCTGTTGGAAAATATACATCTGTTTGAAAAGATACAGTCGAACCTGTACTAGCGACTCCCTATCTATAACGACAAACTGCTCATAGCGGCCTTTTTCATCCCTTCCGAGAAAATTCCCACTTTGATTACCTCTCTATAACGACAACCTGTCTAACGCGACTTACGACTGTAAAAACCGTCCGCACGACTCTGAAATCCTGTACATAGCGACTTTCGATGCTCCACAAAAACCGGATGTTGACATTTTTTTCGTTCTCGTCAGATACGTTTTCTAGCAAGATTTCAATCAGCTGATATAGTTAACATCGAAATTTCATGGTACGTGAACGAGATTTCGGAATTTGCCAATGAAAATCAATGAGATAAAAAAAGTGTTCATTCCTGAGTGATTAATGTTTACATAATTGCTAAGAAAAATCAAATTCAAAAGATGGCGTTTTAAATTCAAAAGTGGAAGCGATAAAACTTTAAGACGTTGGAAATTGACAGAAATTTTGGGGTTGGAAGACCCAGATATAGAATTTATGTAAAAGAAAGGCTGACAGAGGTGTTATATGACTTTGCAAAAAATGACTCTGAATCGCAAAACCGCACGAGACGCATCACCGGGAATGAAGACAAAAACGATCTTTGTGTGGAATAGTGTAAAGATGCTACAAAGCGACGAATTTAAAATTATAAAGGTCCAATGCTCAAAGAGTTAGCACTTACTATTGATTATGACTTTAAAATCAATTTATTAAGGGAGTTGATGTATCAATCCTTAGGATGGCTTGGACCTGTATATAAAAACCACCTGTCTATAGTGACCTTTTTATCTTTGTCCCCAGATAGGTCACTATAGACAGGTTTAACTGTATAGGCAATGTTGAAGTTTTTGTTAAAAGTTTTCAATTTTGTACTCTGTGATTTTGACCTTTGACCTGACCCAAATTTTTCTGGTGGATTTGTATTAAGCTTCATTAGATCTATTAACATACAGAATATAAAGCTTCTAGTAATTGTAATTAACGAGCTTTAGCAAAATCTAGATTTTGACCTTTTGACCTCTGTGACCTTGATCTTTGACACCTTAGTGAAATTTGCATAATGGTGTTAAGCTTCACATGATCAATACACATACTAATTGTCAAGGTTATGTCACATCTGGTTTAAAAGTTATGAGCCATGTTAAAGTTGTGGACAGACAGACATGCAGACAGACAGACAAGACAAAAACAATTTATCCCCGGCTTGTGATGAATGCTGGCTTTTGATTGGATGGCAGCCCGTTGGTACAAATCCCATGCACCCGTCTCGTTGTTAAGAACGTTGCTAGCGTCAGTGCCATGGTATTCCTTTGTGATAACGTCACACATTCTATGACGTTAGAGAGTAAAAACTGGCACCAAAAACTTTATAACCTCAAGAAATCATCAACCAAAAATCAAATCACCTAAAAACAGCAAAGTCTGAGGTTTTGGTACCTTAGGTACCATCCTCGACATGGAAAGTGGGGCATTTTCTGCATATTTATCATACTTGTTTTATTGCGCAACACAGATGACGTTGAAATTTCGTACAGATTTACTTCCACTGATATGCTTTTTCGGTGCAATAAAAGACAAAGCCGGGGATAAATCTGTTACCTACGTTTCTACCCAAAGGCATTGAGATTGTACCACCCTTCAGCATCACTGTACAGCCTTTGGCTACGGCTCAGGCTGCACAGAAGTGCTTCAGGGTGGTACAATCTCAATGCCTACGGGTATCAGCGTAGGTAACTGATAATGCCCCCGATCTCAAGATCCGGTGGCATAAAATTTAAAACGAAATCCGATGAAAACTAAATTTTAGGCAATCTGCAAATTTGAAGTTTTGGCCCCTTTGAACCCTTATAGCTCGGAAACACCAAATCCATTGACATTTTACTTAAAGCTTTTATCAAGAGGAATCCAGAGAAAACTAGAGAAGACACAGAACCCCGCCAATAATTTATCCCGACAAATTGATCCATTTCAATCATTCATAAAATTAGATCCCCATCACTTAATTGTGAAGAATTGCAAAATTTAACCAAAGTCATTCAACCATAAAAAGAAAGTTATGGAACCCCAATTGATGATGAAATGAGCAGATCTCCTTTAGATGAATGTTACAGTGAAATATCATGATGCTACAATACATAGTAGTTGAGAAATAGGCTTAAAATCAAAACTAAACCAAAGTCACTGAAGCGTAAAATGTTGGTCAAAACCATCTAATTGTCAATGATTTGGCTAGTACTCATCAAGGCAATTAATTTGATGAAACATCATTGTCCTATAATGTGTAGTTGTTGAGAAATGGACTTTAATGCAAAATTTAACCAAAGTCACTGAAGCGAAAAATGTAGGTCAAAGGCACCGAATTGTCAATGTTTTTGGTAGTACTTATCAAGGCAATTAATTTGATGAAACATCATTGTCCTATAATGTGTAGTTGTTGAGAAATGGACTTTAACACAAAACTTAACCAGAGTCGCTCAAGCATGAAATGGAGGTCAAAGAGTCAAACTACCTAGTGACCTCTGTAGTACTATCAAATATCTACCTACTGGCCTACTATTAATGTTCTATCACCTACATTTTCTGTGAAATGTACTTAAACGCAGAACATAACCAGACATACGGACGTAAAAGGACAAACGGAAGAATGGACAAGGGTAACACTATATGCTCCCCACATTCGTGGGTGGGGCATGAAAATCTCATCGAAATAAGATGAAAAACTATCTGGCCTAGTATGAGCTCAAGCATGTTAACTTTCCGTTGTTTAGTACACCTATTAGCTTCGGCAACATGTTCCCCATCATCTGAAAACCTGAGGTTTGGTGATTTTTTGGATTTCCTTGCCCAAGTAACACCATCAATCAATAATGGTGGAAAATTCTGATCTAATGACAAAGTATATTTTTAGTTCTGACCGAGTTTACAGTCTCAATTTAAATTATTTTGGTTGGACACCATTGTTTAGGTGCTACAGTAAATTTTATATTTACGGAATGACACAGTTTTTATCAACACCCTTTTACATGGAGAAATAACAGTTTTCAATTCGGATGTAGATTCTGACTCTGCTGCCACCACACCAGTCTATGTAAAGGTGCATAAGGGTTAATATGTAAAAAAAACAACAATGCTATGGCCTTGGGATTCACAATTCACAGGCAAACCAACTAAACAAGCAACAGCAACTTTGCACTTGTATTACAAAAGGGAGACAACTATGGAAAGAGAAATCTAAAACACTTTACACAAATTTCGAGTTAACCTATTCATATTGGAGGGGGTTTATCCTCTTGCAAGTTTTGCAAAAGTTTATCATGTTTATACTGTGAATAATGTACATTTGTACATGTAAGAAAATTTAATAATGTAATATGTACATTGTACCATTATACCTGCAAAATTAAACTTTTGAGAATATACTTTGGGGTTTGATTGGCAAGAAAAATCCAAGCTTACTGGTACCATAAAACCTATGGAGGCACATAAGCTTAAAATCCGCTTTACTGTTGTTGTTTTTTTTT
>MJUU01069350.1:3106-19130 GCA_002080025.1 Modiolus philippinarum | reverse complement strand
GGTACAAGTGCAAGGTTTATGGCCTTCGTTGATCAGGTCCTTCATTATATTCATTCGTGTTTGAAACTTGCACAAGGAAATCACATTTCGTTGAGTATTTGAATTCGTGGTTTGGGGACACCCACGAAAACCACGAAAATTGGTACCCCACGAATAAAAATGAATTCACAGTATATGAAATTTAAAAAACAAGACTAAAAGTTTTTTTATATATCAAAACCTACAACATATAAGAACTGAAGGTAGTTTGGTTAATTATTTCCATGCATATAATTTTTATTACTCTCTGGCTTTTGATTCAGATTTTGGATTAAAATTCTCAGAAATATACATTATGTGAAACAAACATTGAGGGTTAATGTAACTTTAGAGATACTGTTTCTGCACTGCATTGGATTATGATGTAAATTTCATCCTGGAAAAATTAATCACAATATTTTTAAAGCTTACCTCACAAACTTGTGTGGATGTATCTTATACCCTTAGCCGCGGCATCGGCATCTAATTTTGTAGAATGATTAAAATCCACTTCCCCTTACTGACATGTCCATAATCAATACTGGTATGCATGATGTATTTTTGGATGACGGCTGTAATGCATTCTTTCCATGCTGTCTGTGAAGTGCATTTTACGTATGAGTGACGTAGTATGAGTTAGGTAGAATGGTTAAATAGGCAAGAAAGGATATGGAGTAAATACACATGAGACATACAAATACATGGTAAACCCCAGCAATGGAACAATGCTTTAATTGTTGTTCAAGTGTGTTCCTGCTTTCTGACATGACCCATGTGTAACAGTGCTGTGCAAAGGTGAGCTTATCAGGTAATAGCTGCTTTCTATGTTTTATTCTGTAAATTAAAGATTATCGTTAACACAATATCTGCAAATGAAGCCAACAAAGATTTATTACTACCTTATCTGATTTAAGGTAGATCTAACCTAAAAAAAATTCTCAGATAGAATTTTCCAATTTTAAGATATTTTGTAGTTAAACCAATATATTCCAAAAATAAAATAAAAAATGATTATATATTATTTGGCTTTGAAAATCAGGCCTAAGTTGGTGTTTTTCAGCAATATTTACTAAGAATATACAGAGAACTCTTAGAACATGTTAATTGTTTAGCTTTATTATGAAATAACTATCAGATAAATTTTTCTTATTTCTCAATATTTAAAGAAGAAACACCACAGCAATCTATATGAAAAAATCTATATGTCATTGTTTGATTAAGAGAAATATGTTATAAAATTTACAAAATAGAAAATATTTAAGGGAAAATGGAGCTAATTTGATGTTTGATATTCGAAATTTGTTATAACATCATAATAAAAAGTGTGAATAAAGGACAGTCCTGCTTGATATCAAGTTTATTCAGCATCTTACATGTTTTTTTGCAATATAAGGCAATCAAATGCTCCATGTATTAGAGCTGATCTACCTTAATTACTGTTTCATATATACAAAATACTCCTATATTGAAATGTCTCTTTACAGTTAAAATTAAAGGTGCAAAGAATATCAAGAAATATGGAAGTGAAGAAGTGACTATTCTTAATCCATGTTTAGTAAGTAGATTCTTGATATAGTTAGCATTGAAACACAATGTTTATTCTTAATCTCTGCATAGTAAGAAGACTTTTACATGTGTTAAAATAGAAACAGAAGATTTTTGACATGTGTTACCATAGAAACATGATGTGTTTACTGAATTATGTGTAGTTAGTAGACTCTTGATATGTTTTACCATAGAAACACAATTTTTATACATTACCCATGTCTGTGACAGGTGGTACCATTTATGCTTAGGGCTATTCCATTAAAATGGATGTGGGTAGGTAGGAAGGGACTTTCAAAGTACCCCCACAACCAACAAACTGTTTTTAGATAATTTTACATAAAACTAATAGGAACATGCGAAGAATGACCTACGACCCATGTCCAATCATTAAACTTCCCTTCCTACCTTTGGCAGGGTAAAATATGTGACTGAAAATTTTTACATCGTCTCCCCCCCTCTCTTTTTTAAATGATGGCGATTTAAGTTAGGTACTCAAAGCAAACGTTTGATTTCGGCCTTATATTTTGATGACTGAGGTTAAGAAAGTTCTTCATTTAGTTGATAATTCATGTTTATTAACTGTACTGATGTCCAAATTTCGAAATTCAGTTGACGTTTTCTTCGATGACAATAATGAAAGTAAACTGGAAATGACACCTGTGTTGTAACTTCAAACAAAACGGCTATGAATGCATTGCGTTCAGATTAAAATTTCAAAGACTAAGAAAATACAGTGGGAATAAAATATAATTTTATTTACAGTTATATTGGGACTTTCGATCTCCCCATTAATTTTACCTACACGCATGCAGGTTCGACACATAGGGATCACTATCCGTCGTTTGCATCCGTCCGTCTGTATGGCTAAAAAATTTTAAGCATTATCCGCATCTCCTTCTAAACCGCTTGGCACTTTTCAACCAAACTTGCAGGAATGCTTCAGTATATGTTGAAGATGTGCACCATGCATTTTGTTTTTTCCAGATTTTTTACGCATTATTGCACTTTGTTATTTTAGCTTATTAGAGTGTTGAGGGTATGTCTCCATTATCCACAACTCCTCCTAAACCACTTTGAACTTTTCAACCAAACTTGCAGGAATACTTCAGTATATGTTGAAGATGTGCACCATGCTTTTTGTTTTTCTTCAACATTGTTTTTTCCAGATTTTACGCTGTTTTTTTAGCTTATTGGAGTATTGAGGGTACATTTCCATTATCCGCAACTCCTCCTAAACCGCTTTGAACTTTTCAACCAAACTTGCAGGAATACTTCAGTATATGTTGAAGATATGCACCATGCATTTTGTTTTTTCCAGATTTTACGCTGTTTTTGAACTTTGTTATTTTAGCTTATTGGGGTCTTGCAGGTACGTCTCCATTATCCGCAACTCATCCTCAACGGCTTTGTATTTTTATACCCCCACTCGTGAGTGGGTGGTATATTGGAATACCCTTGTCTGTCCGTCCGTCCGTCTGTCCGAAGTTCGTCGCACTTTTCTCAGCTACTGCTGGGCCGATTTGTTTCAAATTTGGTGTTTCACTTTATATCTATGGGGGATGCATCGTATGTCATTTTGGCTGCCCTAGGATATCAACTTCCTGTTTGGCGGGACTTGGCCATTTTTCCCTTTATTGAACATAGTGAAAATTTTCGTCACACTTTTCTCAGCTACTGCTGGGCCGACTTATTTCAAATTTGGTATTTGACTCTATATAAAGAAGGAGTGCATCGTCTCCCATTTTGGTTACCTTATAATATCAACTTCCTGTTTGGCAGGACTTAGCCATTTTTCCCTTTTTAATGTGTAAAATAATACGAGTGGGGGAATACCTAGCACGACAACGCGTGCAACCTCATGTTCAACCAAACTTGCATGAATGCTTCAATATATGTTGACCGCCGTGCGCGGTCCCGGCTTATGAATAGGCCCGCAGCATCCTCTGAGGTTGGAGTATGAGTCTTCCTAACAGAGGACCCCGAGGGAACCCCGGGATATAGAAATAGGACCTAGTATCTGCAGCTTGCGGGGTGTGACCCCTCCTAAACAGAGGCTGACCCCGAGGGTCCCGGATATAGAAATAGGACCCATTCTGTGGTTGTGCGGGATTAATAAATACACAACCCATCTTTGGTGGGATGTAAACTCAGGTCCACGTGTTGGAAGAAATGCCACGCTTCCTGCACGTTAAAGAACCCTTGTAGCAAGCTCTTTTTGGGGTGGTCCGTAGGTGATCGACTACAAGGCTAAATTCCCCGCTCTTGACGATTTCACCCTACTTTTCCAGTGGCAGTCAGAATTTCCCCTCCCATGGCCCTTTCCATACCCCAAAGTGATTATTTATTAACAAACTTGTTCTCGTCTCGATATAGCTGAAATATTGCTGAGTAGACGTTAAACAATATTCAATCAATCAATCAATATATGTTGAACATGTGCACCATGCATTTTGGTTTTCTTTCTTTTCTTTTATTCCAGAATTCCATATTATCATTGATTTTGCACTTAAGGTTATCCAGTCTTAGGGTATATCTCAATTATCCACAACTCCTCATTAACGGCTCTGTATTTTTCTTCCAAAGAGGAATGTATGTAATGTAGATGTGCAACATAGTGATGTTCCGATGATCGATTATAATCGATAATCAATCGATTTTCAACATGAAATCGATAAATTTTAATTTTCAATAATTGATAATCGGATAACCGTTAAATTTTACAGAAAATTAAACATTTTTTCAAGAAATGGTATTTTTTTCTGTTGATAATACTAGAATGGGTGAAGAAAAGTAATAAAATTCTTTGTTGTAAGTGGTGTTACAATACTTTCCGATATTTTGATGATATTTTAACTTTGAATAATGACGACTTCAATACGTATTATAAGGACATCTACCCTAAAGAACTTACTTTGAATAAAGCCAATTCTAATAATCATCATTGTCCGTTCTTAGACATCAATTTTGATATAATGAATGGTAAATTAGACACTAAAATTTATGATAAAAGGGACGATTTTTCTTTTCCCATAGTTAATTATCCATTTCTGGACGGTGATGTTCCATTAGCGCCGTCATATGGTGTTTACATATCTCAACTTGTTCGATTTGCTCGAGTATGTAATAAAGTTTGCGATTTTAATGAACGGAATCTTTTCATAACTGAAAAACTATTACATCAAGGTTTTCGTTATCATAAACTAGTTAAAACCTTTACTAAATTTTATCATCGATATAAAGACTTAGTTCGTAAATACAATGCAACCAGTAAACATCTTATCAAGGCTGGCATTTCACACCCCTTATTTTATGGTAATGTTTTACATAAAAGTAAAAAATACTTACACTCGCCTAACAAACTTATAAAACCTTTAAATCGTCTAATTCATAAGGGTTATAATTACGGTATTGTCGTCAAGTAATTACGTATGGCCTTCTTTGGTATTAACATTGATTTTTTGATAGGGTCTTTGCATTTTAACTAAACACATTCTAAATTTCTAAAATCAGTATTGCATGGACACGGGTTATGTATTCCGGTATATACATGAAATAATTATGCTAAACTCCTCACAGGAAGGGATCTTGATGGAAGCTGTATACTGAGGGTACATAACTTAATTTGTCAGTTGGTAATGGTTCTGGAGCTGGCATGTCAGTTAACTGCTAGTAGTCTCTTGTGATTTCATGTTTATGTCCGTATATTTAGTTCTTTCAGTTTCATTTTTCACAGTTGACTCAGTCCTGTTGCCAACTGAATTTTACTGTTGTTACCATCGTTTTTTTATTTATCACATTGGCTATGGGGGAAGGTTTGGGCCCAATAAAACTAGTTTAACCCCGCCGCAGCAGGTTTGCACCTGTCCTAAGTCAGGAAATTTATTAAGCCTTTGTGTGTCTTGTCTGTTTTCTAGTTAGTTCACTTTATGTCTATCGGAGTCTAGGAAGATGCTTATTTCGCTGAACTTGATTACTCTTTTATTTAGGGGCCAACTCCGACCTACCGTTGGGTGTGGGGTTTCCTCACCGTTCATTGAAGATCTTATGGTGGCTTTGAGTTGTTATTGCTCCCCTTAGGGTCATTGTCTCTTTGACACATTCCCCGTTTCCCTTCTTTTTCTTATTTTTATTAATAGAGCATATACCATTGTCATATGTCTCTTGTATGGGGAATGCAACAGGTTGTTAATACGCATGCATTTTCAAATTAACAGTGAAAACCAATATGATTAAATTTATGCAATAAAAAAGTACAACAAATGTGGCTAAAACCAATCTCTATGAGCACTATAAAGATTTCCAATTTAAATCGATAATCGAATCGGATGGCATGTCCGATTATTCCGATTAATCAATTATGATTTTTTATCCGATTCCAAACTCTAGTGCAACATGGACATTGTAATTCTATTTTAAACACAGGAATTCTTAAATATATATAGTGCAGGCGACACATGTGTTAAGCATTTTAATTTCTGAGAAAACCAGAGTTATTGGAGGGAACTTGATCAAAGTAACTAATAAACAGGTGAACATGGATGGCTTGAACTGCAATAACTCAAACATCATGGACATCTCGAGCTATTTTTATAGACCCGTTGTTCCAATTTAAACACAGATTGACTTCAAAAGCTCTATCACCCCTCTAGCTTGAGCCATTTTCATCAGTCCCTTGGGTGTTTTAGCCATTGCATTTCCACTGTAATTGATTAAATATACATGTATGATTACAGTATATGTATTGTATATAGAGTAAGAAGCATTTACTGAGCATACAATTTTTCAACATGAATTAATGAAAAATGTGCTTTGGGTCAGTGCTTTTAGACATCAATGAAAATCTGTAGAATCTAAACACTTTATTATTTCCAGCTACCAGATAAAGACATTATCACAGCATATTATGAACCTATGGTTTATAGTACTATAATAACTCCGGCTGAATACTTGAGTGAAGTTTCTTCTCTTTGCATGGTAAGTGCTTTTCCAGGGTAAAGTTACAGGGGGCAGGAATGTAATTCAAAATTAAGGGTACCACCAACATAATTTTATTTCTTTGTTAGGTATTAGCTAAAGATATAATTATACTCATCACCCATTACAAAAGTAAAAATAAATTGCATTCCTGCCCCTCTGACATTTTGTGAGATTTTTAAAAGTTTGAAAAAAAAAAGATTTATAAAAGTTTGAAGATAATTTTTTAGTTTTGGTTGAAAATGTTACCAGAGCAACAAAGAAAATGAAAGTGAAACACACATTAAAAATCAGTTTGAAACCAGTTTTAACAGCTGATTTTTAATGCTTACTCCTAGAGTTACCTCCCATGTTTTATTTTTGTTTTCGATGTTGGCTCTTCTACGCCAGAAATACCAGTATTGAAACTGTATGTGTGCATGTCTGGTCACATTACAATTAATTTTATTTTGTTTTTTTTTGTTGTTTTTTTTTTTTTTTTGGAGGAGCATGAACAATAAGTTTGGTAGCTGGTTAAATATAAATAAGCTATAGTGCAGCCAATTATGTCAAAAATGTTAAGGTAGATAGACACTGTTGTGCTGCGCAATTTAATCGTGCATTAGAAAAATAAAGAGTCGGATACAGGGTAGGTTTGATTTTTGGGTCAGAACAGTAATTTGAAGGCTTTTCCTTTGTGACGTCATAATTGAATGACAGATGTGAAAGGTCATATTTCCTTTACTTTGCCTTAAATTAACTCCCTTTTCTCATAAATAATGCTTAATCCGAAAACTTTGTTAAATATCTCTGTTAAAAACATGGTGACATATAAATTTTTCGATTTTAACCAATAAATTACATCATAAACTATCTGTTCACATAAATACATCACATTCTCATGGAGCCAAAAATTGCCTTTCCATATTTTGTCGGTGCATTGTTTGTAAATCTAGGTGAAAAAATGGCTAAAAGTGAGCAAACTTTGACCTTAATTCTAGAAAAAGCAAGCATGGTGACCAATAGTTTTTAAAACAGATTTTTGGTCGGTAGGATTGGTTCTTCAATTGCAAAAAACTTACAACAAAATCTCATGGAAATTAACATAGTGTCCATCTACCTTAAAACAGAGATTAATTCCTATTTGTAGAATATAGGTATATATACCTCTAAAAACAGCAACAAACTTGGAAATCTTATATTTTCTTCAGGATAACCATGTAATGGTTATGTACCCATAGGTGTTGAGAAATGATTTATATGCATCTAAAGTCAAGGACCAACTGAGTTAGAGTTAAAGGATATAATATTATCTAGATAATCTTTCCACATATATAGGAGTTTCCGCGAATCCAAAGAATGATGTCACAAAATCTAATTTACATATGCAAATTAGCATTTTTGGTTGGCAAAGCTGAATAATTACCACTATATAGCATTGAGAAAGAATTTTCGATCTTCAATTACTTTTTTATTATATGCACGATTTTGGATCTGTAAAATGCATGTTAATCATTGCGATGTTCATATTTTTTCTACCGATTTACTTTTCTGAAAAAATCGGCAAATATTTTTTTATTTGCATTTCAAAAATGTGAAAATTTCAAAAAATTCATATGATTTACAAATACGCTGATTTTATATTTATTGAAAATAAAAAGCTAAAAATTTTTACATCTTGTAAAAATGTAAACATTCCATAATTTCGATCAAAAGGAATTTTCCATTTATCCCAAATAACAACTTCTTACTAGTTAACTGAAAATGACAATTTTATGACCCTAATCAGTGACAACGAATTCTTGCAAACCAAGGTAAATTTTTCGAGCCTGTGACGTCACGGCGGAAACTCCTATATATCTGATGATCAGCCAAACACTGTAAAAATAAAACTACATGTATCTATATTTGTAGGAAAGAAGAGGAGATATACTTGACCAAGTCTACATAGATAATACAAGAATTATGTTTAAAGTTATTTTTCCATTAAATGAAATACTTATTGATTTCTTTGATGATTTGAAGACAATTACCTCAGGATATGCAAGGTAATGTGATATTTATTTAGATGTATAGTCAACTTTGAAAATTGCTCATTAACTTTTGAAAATAATTATGTTTATTGAGGTCCTACATTTAGAGGATTTTCAGTAAATATAGAATGATAAAAGTATTGTTTCAGATACCAAGTATCAACAATAATGGACAAGACCTTTGTGTATAAAAATTATCAGAAACAAAGATTTTTATGCCCCGCCGTTAGGCGACGGGGGCATTAAGTTTTACCCTTGTCCGTACGTACGTCCGAAATTTTCGTCAAGGATGTCTTGGCTTGTGTTTGCAGGAATGATTTGATATTTGGTCTGAAGCTTTGGTATGATGAGTTGTACCGTGTCTCCCCTTTTCAAGTCCGTCGCTCATCTACTTCCTGTTTGCGGAGATATCTGTATGGTGGTGGCATCCGTGTCCCATGGACACATTTTCTTTTATTATTGTTTTAATCAGTAATTTGCAAAAATGTTTTAGAAAGTTGAAAAATTTTTTCTGCAAAAAAAAAAAACTTTTACAAAAAATTAGTTGGTAGTACATTGGTGGTATACATACTTTTGACAGGATTGGCAGAGCTTAAGATATTTTTGTCAATATTTTTTGGTGTCTGGCAATAGTAAATACAGAAAATATAGACTGAATTGGATAATAGGAAACTTCTACAAATCACATATTAAAAATTTATACCCAGAATTTTTCTCTCCTTGTCTTTTCTTTTTAGACTAATATCAATCAAACATCTTATATCATATTTTATTAGCTTAGACAGGAATAACTTATTTTCCAAAAGATAATTTTTATTTGTAAACTATGTAGAATATATTTCTTAATCATATGGATCCATTTAGATTTTTTCAGGTCACTTGATACCTAAAACAATCTCTATTAAATATAAGAATTGTGTATGATAGCTAAAAAATAAGACTGATGTAAGATTTCCCTGTTCTTTCTCATAGCCTGAAAACAGAAAAAGTTGATAGGTGACATATTAATTTTATATTTGTTTTGGAATATATGGCTTTAGAACAAAAATCTTTAAAAAAATTCATCTCAGATTGATATTAAGCTTGGTCCACATTAAGCATTATTAGATCAGTTTTCCACTAGGCAAAGTATCATTTTAATTTAAACTTTTATAGGCACAAAAGATGAATAAAAGAGTGAATTAATGTTACCATAATGATTATCAATGAAACATACATATATACATAGTATTTTTGTGTCGCCTGCTGTAAGCAAAGTTGACACATAGGGATTACTATCCGTCGTCTTACGTTGTCATCTTCGTCCTGCGTCGTCTGTCGGTTTTTGAATCCGCAACTCCTTCAAAACTACTGGTCCGATTCCAACCAAACTTTCAGGATATGTTGTTCACCTGATTTAGATTTGCACCTGATACTTTGAATTTTGATTTTACAGATTTTAGAGGCTCACCGAGCCAAAATTGCTCATTTGTGAGTCTGTCGGTTTGAATCCGCAACTCCTTCAAAATTGCTAGTCCTATTCCAACCAAACTTTCAGGATATGTTGTTCACCTGATGTAGATTTGCACCTGATACTTAGAATTTTTAGTTTACATATTTTAGAGGTTCACGGAGCCAAAGTTGCTCATTTGTTATTCTGGTTAGTTTATCCTAAACTCCATCATAGATATAAGTCAGATTCCAACCAAACTTGCAGGATATGTTGTTCACCTGATGTTGTTGTGCATCTGATATGTTATATTTTGATTTAAAAGAATTTTGAGGTTCACTGAGCCTAAATAGCTCATTTGTTAATTTAGTTTGTTAATGTGGTATTCTTTCAAAACTGCAAGTCATATTCCAACCAACCTTTCAGAATATGTTGATCACTTGATTTAATTGTGCACCTGATACTTACAATTTTGATTTTACAGATTTTAGAGGTTCACATGGCCAAAATTGGCTCTTCTGTAGTGCAGGCGACACAAGTGTTCCATGGAACACCCATCAATTTTTTCATGTAAGGTTTACTGTTTTGAATATTGTAAAATACTATAACATGTTTTTTTATTGTAGTTTTGATTATGAAGATCATGGTTATCAGGAATCAGATATAATCCCAGTAAGTCAGGTCTTATCCTATACAGCAATACTTATGTGGCAAACAATAAAAAAAAATACGGAATTTAATTATCAGATTTATAGTAATGTTTCTCTCCAAGGACAGGAAGGGAACAGGTAAATGGAGGGTTATTATAATCATGCCGGTTTGGAGTAAAACAAAATATTTTCAATTCTCTGTCTAGGAAACTAAGCAACTAGGGTTACATAATTGTTTGTGAAATTTTGGTGTACAATCAATTGATTTCGTCCGATGGTGTTTAACGTCAAATTTTGATGTATGCTATTGCACCAATAAATATACGGAAAAATAAACTACCAGCTAAGTCTTGTGTATTTTAATAAAATTTCAAATAGTATGGTCTGGTCTTTGATTCTTAGATTTTTTTACTTTCTTTTACAGATAAGATTTGCATTGAATGGTAAAGAATTAGATGATCTCACAATGATAAGTCATGTATCTAAAGCCAGAGAGACAGCTAAAAGGATTGTTGCTAAATTAAAGGAAGCTATACCTAAACAGATGTTTAAAGTGACTATTCAGGCTTTTGTTGGTACTAAAGTTCTGGCTAGAAAAGATTTGTCTGCCTTCAGAAAAGATGTCACAGCTAAATGTGTAAGTGTTGTGATACCAATACAGTGCTCCCTTGGTTGATTACTCCTTGTAATTTTCTGTAGTCCTGTGTTATATACTAGTATATACTTTTACTATCTGTTATTAGAATGTCATTTTCCTATATTGCCATCCACCGAAAAATTTGCAGTGCAAATATGTCAAAATATTTGTACATTCCTCTGCGAGTAATGCCAGTTTGATTGATAACTTTTGTCTAAGATCATTTTTGATTTTAGGCCAAACTCATGTCAATGTCCCTATCTTTTCCATTATGAAAATATTGCTACTTAATTAGATCATCTTAGTGATATGTAGAAACATGTTTAACTTGCTTCTTCAATGTCCATGTTAAATGTGAATCCTGGTTAAAGTGAAAGATTCACTTTCACCACAAATCTGTCATGTCCAAATGCAGTATTATGGAGCAATGTACATGTATGTGATGGTAAAGAAACATAGTATTCATTATAAATGTAAAGACAATTGGGAACACTCAGTTAATGACTTCTAATTACAATTGCTTCCCACAATCAGCCAGAGAATTCCACACCAAATCTCAAATAAAAGTAAAAAGACAAACATGAAAAATGATTAGAACTTTTACAGCCAGATTTGTCACAGGCACTATCAAAAGCCATCAGTTAAATTAGTTTTTGGACACCCAGACTTCCCTTTCTCTATCCTGTTTCTGTGTAGTATATTTAGCATACAAATATAACCCAATACAGGCAGTCTATTTAGTACAAGCCTACTATTTTGAAAAAAAAATGAGACAAAATATAGTTCGGGAGTACTGGCTGCAAAACTTCTGTCTATTTCAATGAACCTAGTCTTTTGGTAAAAAACTGTTTCATTATGGAAGTAAAGGGTTGAGTAAAGAATCATGATGTATTTCAGTAGATTAAGCAGTATCAGTGATAGACCTGTAAAATTTAAAATCTTGGGGTCTTCAGAACACAAGCTTATTTTACCAGCACACACAATACCCAGCCAATACACTCTAATACTTAAAGAATGTAGGTTATGTTCCAGTTTATGGACTTTATATTTGTTACTGTCTTCTATAAAACTTCTGAAATATATTTATTATTTTTTTTTTAATCTGTAACCTTGTCGTAAAAGTTTGAATATGATAGTAAGTTTACATTAATTTGGTGTCATTGTACAAGTTTAGATATATACTCATAAAGTACAGAACTTAGCGGAATATAACAATAAAGGAAAGGATTAATACTGTGAAAGTACTATTTTTCGTGGGGTTCCAATTTTCGTGGATTTTGTGGTTTGCTTAAACCACCAAATTAAGTTCCTGACGAAATGCAATTTTTCCATAGAGTTTTAATATAGGGACTTTGAAACCACAAATTCAAGAACCAACGAAATCGCGATTTTTAAGAAAACCACGAAAATTGATGTCCATGAACAAAAGTGCTTCCACAGTATATTTTTTACAGTAAATTTAAGTTTTTATATTACTGGAGCTAATATTAAAAGTTGGTTCCAGAAAATTGGAGTCTTCAGACTAATTGTTGAATTTATTCAGCATGTCTGTTATATAACAAAAACTGAAATGTATATTTTGTTTATTTTTTACAGTATGGAGGTGATATAACCAGAAAGAACAAGTTATTAAGAGCACAGGCAGAGGGCAAAAAGAAGATGAGGATGATTGGAAATATAAGTGTACCAAAGGATGCCTTTATTAAAGTGTTAAAAAAATAAATATAGGAACCTGAACATATTTATTATTTATTAATAGATAATTATATACAAATTTTATTTTGGACAGATAAAATTGGTGTAAAATGATTTTCATGAATAAACCAACACATCTTAAAATTTTTTAAGTTAGATAACCTTCATGTTTAGTTTGTCTCAGATTATTACCATCTATTACTCTTTGTGACTCTTTCAGAAACGCAAGTCAAAATTAAGTACCACCACCATAATATTATTTTTTTTCAGGTATTAAGCAATAGGTATAATTATGTTTAACACATCCCCCCACCAAGAAAAAATAAATAATTTGCATTCCTGTCCCTTTGTTCATTTTTTTTCTTGAAAGCCCTGAAAATAAATTAAGTCTTGGCTTACTTTTCCTCATGTGTCATTAAGTTTTATAGCTTAAGTATCTATTGCAATTAAGTATCTATTCACAGAAATATGTTATCTTAATAAGTGCAATAATGCATTGTTATATTGTAACCATTTGTCCACCCAAGTTTGAGCATTATAAAGGGGTTTGACAATAGGTCAAGGAAAATTTTCTACTGAAAGTAAAGGCAGATTTTGGAAAATGGAATTTCAAAATCTGTGGCATTTAGCTAACAAAAATCTCCTCAGAAACAACAGATCACATTAGATCCAAATTAAGTCACATTGACCCTGAAATAGTCCCTTCTATAAAGTATCTTGCAGGTCTTTACCTCAACAAAGATGACTGCCAATGCAGAAATTGTTCAAAATTGGACCTGTGGTAACATATTCCAAGATCTTGTTTGCTGAAAATACTACATTTCGAACCAGACATATTGACAGTAGTGCTTAGATTGTCCCTTCCTAATAGGTTGTAGGTTTGTACTTCCAAGATTGTCAGCCACCAGAGGGGAACTTAGTTCAGCATTGGACTTTTTGGAAACACATTCAACAGTTTTTATCTTTAAAACTGCTAGTTCAATTAGAACCAGACTTAGTCAAGATGTTCTTCAATTGTCCTTTCCAAAAAAGAGAAGATATCTGGCAGGTCCGTAGCTCATCTAAGATGACCATAAGAGGGAAAGGTATTTTAAAATTGGATGATGTAGAAAACACATTCAAAGATCTTCTCAGATAGTGCAAGTTCAGTGTTCACAATGGTCCTTGGATGATCTACATCAAAAAAGCTGGGCAGGTCGACACCTTAAGATAGCCAAAAATTGAGGACATAATTGAGCAATAGACCCAATGAACCTAACAGACTTGACTTATGGAAATTTGTGCTTATTGACACATTTTCTAGTTTTCAGCTTACCTGGCTTTAATCACTTAGATACTGCTGACTTTCATTAACTGTTCATTCAAAGATCTTCCACTCTGAAATCAGTAGGCCAAATAAAACCAAATCTAGTCCTTGGATTGTCCATTTTAAAGTTTGAGATTTTATTTGTTCATTCCTCATTGAAGATGGTTGCCAGCTATTAATAAAGCTTAACATGGGACCATATGTGAAATACATTCGAAGGTCTCCTCTCAAACCACTTGATCGACTAAACCCATATTTATACCCCCCGCTTTGCGGGAGGTATATAGTGTTCATGGTGTCCGTCCGTCAGTCCATCTTTTTGTACCCAACAGCTGGTATCCATTACTCCTCCTAAACCACTGATTGGAATTTCATGAAACATGCAGGAGCTTAATTACATATTGTAGATGTGCACCATTTTTTTGTTTTCCAATAATTCCCTTTTTTCTAGATTTTTGACATGTTTTGGACTTTGTCATTTTAGCTCAATGCAAACTGTATGATGAGCACATGATATCCACTACTCCTCCTAAACCACTGATCAGAATTTCATGAAACTTATGCTGGAGCTTAATTACATATTGTAGATGTGCACTATGCTTTTTGTTTTCCAATAATTCCCTTTTTTCTAGATTTTTTTACATGTTTTTGACTTTGTCATTTTAACTCAATCCAAACCATTTGGTGACCACATGGTATCCACTACTCCTACTAAACCACTGATCAGAATTTCATGAAACTTATGCAGGAGCTTAATAACATATTGTAGATGTGCACCATGCTTTTTGTTTTCCAATTATTCCCTTTTTGTAGATTTTTGACATGTTTTGGACTTTGTCAATTTAGCTCAATGCAAACCATATGGTGACCACCTGGTATCCACTACTCCTCCAAAACCACTGATCAGAATTTCATGAAACTTATGAAGTAGCTTAATTACACATTGTAGATGTGCACTATGCTTTTTATTTTCCAATAATTAAAAATTGAACCAAACTTGGTCACAATAGTCCTTGGGTGGTCCCCTTTAAAGTTTGTGATTTTTACGTTCTTACCTCATCCAAGATGGCCGCCAGCGTGGAACATAGTTTAACATAGGGACTCTATGGGAAATGCATTCAAATGTCTTCTCCTCTGAACTTACTGAGCCAATTGGAACCAAACTTGGTTACAATTGTCTTTGGGTGATCCCTTCCAAGGTTTGTGATTTTTAGTTTGTACCTCATCCAAGAATGAAAATGTAACATCTGCTGAACTGATTTATAGTATGAATGTGAGAATGAATAAAACCAGTGACCAGGTGAGCGATACAGGCTCATGTGAGCCTCTAGTTCTATACGACCGCAAAAAATTTGAGGTCGTATAATGGTATGGTGCTGTCGTCGTCGTCTGTAGACACTTTTTTTTTTGTCAATAACTTAAGTTCTAGTTGGCCAATCATTATGAAATTTTAACACAGTGTACCTTGGCACAAAAGGAAGGCTGGGCTTGGTTTTGGTTATTTTGGCCCCTCAATTTTTTTTTAAAAAGGGACCAAAAAGGGCAAAATTGGGTGTTTTCACATATTTGGCTGTAGAATATTTATAATTTATGGGATTTTGATGGGGTTTCTTTCAGTGTGTTCCTAATTAAATTTCCAATCAGTGTTGTTCCAACGGATTTTATGTGGCATGTACCATTTACGAGATAAATGGGGCCCAAAAGGGGCGATTTTCAAAAATTTCATTTTTTGTCGGGTTGCACAGAGTGCAAATC
>MJUU01069349.1:14664-26568 GCA_002080025.1 Modiolus philippinarum | reverse complement strand
GTGCTTTGAGCGGATTGGGAAGTGCAGCCATCCAAAAAGCCGTGGGATCTTGATTATATCTCAAGAAGGGTGGGAAAGTGTGCTGCGTGAAACCCCGGGGTCGTGGTCTGCATCTCAGCCCAAGTACTTTGCCCAATACTTACGGTGATGGATTGTACTTGAAGAGTGGAAGTCGGCTCTACGATGGTAGTGGATTGATCCTTGGCCCTAATAGCCCCTTTAAGAGTATCCCCCTGCTAGGCATGCTTCTCTTGATAAATGGATGAAGTGGATGCCAGTCATATCGAATGCCTGGAAGAGGAGCTCATCTCAGAAATCCAGAGATATGAGCATGCTTTGAAGATCTATAACCGACTGGATAAGGTCGTCTCCTTTGCCCTGGGCGCTTGTTCCGTGGGCTGTCTATTGCTGACCAGTGGCACGATGGGATCTGCTCTGACTGGTGTGGGTGCTGTGGCATCCATACCCCTGGGCTCCCTCGCCTGTCTATGTGCTACGGGAAATATGGTCCTGTCCTTGATCTCGCGTCGAGTCGCTAAGAAGAAAAAGAAGCACCGCGATACCGTGCAACTAGCCAAAACATATAAATCCAAGCTTGCAGGTGAAGACGGTGCTCCTGCAATCTGCTTAAAAAATTATTACGATGAAAAAGACCAGATGCGTCAACCCTCACCAAACTTTAGTGAAGCTTTGACCAATCATGTTAAAAAATAAAAAAAAATAAAGATTTTCATTCCTTTAAGCCAGGCAAAAAAAAACGCCCCACCACTTCACTACGCTACGCTCCGCTTCGTTCGGGGCGATTTTTCCCATTTAAGCCTCATATAAAAAATTTCCCTAGTCCGTATAGAATTTTTCCCATCCAGTCAGATGGAAAAAAATTTATACCCCACCCCCAAGTTTTTTTTGGTTTTACTTCCTCACCAGATCGTAGGAGAGGTATTGTCGATTGGATTTCTTGCTCAACTTGTATCCAGTGCTCCGAATGTAAGCTCTGTGCTACGGACCCTTTTCTTTGTTAAGCATGGGGCAGGCCCATACTCTGGTGATTTCTCCTTCTCGATTTTTCAGAGTGAGAATCCTGCTTTTGCCAAAATTTCCGTCCACTTCTATCACCTCCAAGATCTTATAGATCACTCCTGTGGGCAAGTCCTTCCATGCGATGGATTCCTGATTCATCTCTTCCTGAAAGTCATCTTCGCTGATAAAGTCATCATCCTCAACAAGTTTATCGGGATTGGTGGGATTGAATGAAAACGGTCGGTTCGTTTTTCACCGCAGCCCTTTCAAATTTTTCCCTGTTGTTGGCGGCTAGGTCATTCATATAATCACCCATAGTCCGTTCGGGAGAGAATGGGGGACTGTCATCCTTAAATCTTGACATTCTTGTATTTACCCTATGCTCAATAGGAATGCCTTCCGTTTGCATTTTGCCCTCGAGGTAGGGATTTTTATGCAGGATTTTGCATGAGTGCGGTAGAATCGGCCTTTTGATACTACTTTCATTTATTTTTATCTCTTTTCTATTTTTTTTTTCTTTTTCAAATTATACTTTGAACATTTTGGCGATTTTCTTTTGCATTGAGAAAATGCGTCTTAAAACGAACTCTAAGAATCAAGGCATGATTTAATAGTGAATGATAACCTATTTCTTGCATTAAATTATTACTTCAAGCGGAGTGGCAAAAGACGTGATACTGAAAAAAACATTGCAATATAAAGATAACATCGATTTAAACAAAAGAAAATGAACAGAAAGGCCACAAAATTAAATAAAGCATTAGTACGTTAAGCCTCTAAAAACTAGGCGTTCTGCAAGAATATATGATATCTGGCTAGATCGATGCAAATTATTAGTTAAAATAATTAGAAACGTATCGTCGCCATGCATTTCCCATCCTCGATTTTACGGAAATGTTGTTAAAAAATGCCAGAAACTGATTAAAAATCCAGAAAAACTGGGACGTAACTTACATTCTTTACGCAATAGGGGATATCGACAGGATATTCTGCACGTGTCCGTTAAATTAGCTTTGGGATCCAGTGACCTGAGGATTTTACACACATACTGGCCTCTCACTGATACTGCCGATGTCTACTGAAATACATGACGATTCTTTACCAAACCCATTGGGAGTTGTGAATTTGATTTTCCTTCCGTAGTGCGACAGTGTTTTACCAGCGGACTAGGCTCCTTGAGCTAGCCGGCAGTTTAGCGGCGAGCACTCTTTGACCCATCTTTCAAAATTACGTTTTGTCCCCCCATTTTTCTTTTCTAGATTGTGGTCGTGGAGTTGGTGGTCTACCTGTATGGGTTTTATTCGTATGTTTATTCTACGATAGGGAAACGGGACAGAGAAAGGGGAGGTTTGGGTACCCATAAACCGGTTTAACCCTACCGCTGGCTTTTGCTAGTGCCGGTACCAAGTCCGGCTGTCCCGAGTTCCTATCGTTGTTTATGTTTGTCTTTTGTATTTTTATTGTGGTTTTTTTTCTTGTGCAGTTCCTATTTACTTTTTGGCATGTGGCTATGTTTGTCGGCCATTGTAGGTGTTTCCTGTTATCTTTTTTATTCCATATTATTTTTACTCCTCCAATAGCGGAAACGTTACAAATAAGCGACTTAAAACATTTGCGGTTTGCTATTTGACCACCCATTTAATTGTGTGACGGAAATATTTAGACTGTAGCTATTTAAGTCGAGATAAAATGTTAATTTTTGTATATCATTTGTGTATCTATGATTATCGTGGATGTCATTGCTTCTTTTCGTATGTACGTAAGATATACGTATTTATGAGCACGGATCTATTATTGCACACGACCCTATAAATTTACGCACGATAACCTAATTTTGCGCACGACTTCAAGAATATAAAACAGAAAAAAAGAGATGGAAAACTGTCATTCTTGATATCTCTTTGATTTTCATAGAGCATAGACCGAACGGCTGGTTCCAGGGGTCAACACACAGGACAAGGGTCTCACATTGTGATTGATATTGTCCTAAGTTACATTTTTTTTTGTAGCAATCGGGTACATGTTATTAAGTTTAGTGAGAAGAAGCTCAGTTGTCACCTGGTCAACTGAGCACAAGTATAAAGTCAAGTGAGCAGAGTCTCATTGAGAGAATTGACAGTCTACAACTATTTATGCTGCAACCTCTCTATTTGCCTAAGTAAACTACATTGACTGTATAAACATTAGTGATATACAGTCACTGACCGTATAACACTTTCTCAATGACGTCAACAATGGGTTTCCGTAGAGATTGTTCCATGACGTTGCAAGAAAACATGGATTCATCTCAAGCTAATGACGTGCGCTTCACATTTTAAATCATCATTTTTGCCGATAACTTTTAACTAAAATTCGCTTTGTTTATGTTGCAGTATAAACACAATAACAGTACATTGACTTGACATAAACTTTATATAAGGATTAGGCTCAAAACGGCGAAAATGCTCACCAAAGGCTCGCATTTTCCCGCGTTTCTAAGCCTCATCCTTATACTGCGTTTATGTCAAGTCAATGTACTTTTATTGTCTATTTTGTTTCCTTTGAATTACGTTGAAGTATATCTAAACATCTGGTTTTATTGAGTAAACTCAATTCATTTTTTATCAGTTTTCCTGCACTGACATCGAGGTGTAGGTTAACTGATATTTGGTGTGAATCCCTAGAAAACTAGGTAACGGACTCATTTTTGAAAACACGGTCTTTAGAATAATCGTACAATTATAATGTCATTCGTGTTTGCAGTCAACTTCCGGACGTCTGTTTCATCTCCAAATCAGATATCAGCTTCAGGATAAATAAATGTATGTGCTAAAGCTATGTAATCCAATTTAAAAATATTTTGGTTGTACGAAATTTTGAAGGTGCTTGGTAGTTTCAAACTTTTTAGATTTTTTTTGTATTCAAAAATTCAATTTTCTTGTACATGATAATCGTTAAAAATTGATTTAATTTCCTCTGAAGTTTTAGAATATTTTGGCATTTTAAAATCGTAAAAAAATAAAGTTTTTGTGTATAATTAAAGTGTTTAACAAAAATGTTTATTTTTAAATTTCCGAGTGCACCTTGAACTATCTATTATCTCAATTTCATTGATAAGTCTTCCTTCAGATATAATCACTTTAAAAGACAATATTGGTTAGAATTCATGGATTTTACGAATAATGGTACACCATTCGTAATTTTGGCATAATTTTGTTAATGGAAATTTATATGTTTAATTAGCATTACTTGACAAAATAAATATTTGTGTACAAGGTTAATCCAAGCAGACAGTAGTTACATGTTTTGAAAATAACTTATTTAGAAATTAATAGTTTTGCACTTTTATACTCCCAAATGAAGTAATTTTTGCGCCCATTTGAAATAAATTTTGCGCCCAAATGAAATGGTAATTCGCCCAATTGAAATGCGCCGATTAAGAGTACGATCGAACGGAACTTCAAGAAGTAATGTTTTCCATCACGATCTAGCTTCTGATCAGACCGACTGCATTGAAATTAACATTATAACATGAATACATCAACTATTCTCTTATACATAAAGTTTTATTCAAAACGCGTATATTAAGAGCCATTCTCTGTAAGAATCAAAGAATATGCCATATGGTTGGAAATGTGGGGTCTCAGATTTTGATGAAATTTTGTATATAAAGGTCATATGTAATCCTGACAACAAAATAAGTTTTGTTTTTCAATTTTGAGCAGTGGTTGCTATGGTAACCGGTTATGCCCAAATATGGCTTCAAAAATGTTGTCAAAACGGCCAAAACGAGTGAAATCTAAGTAAGCCGTTAAAGAAAATACGAATTAACTGGGGTTTTATTACTATGTCAGTGATTAGATAATGGGTCAATGTAACCTTTGAAACAAAAAGCAATGAAATGACTTAAGTCTAAATTTGGTTACCATGGCAACAAAAATCACTAAAAACGATAATTTCCAAAAAAGTGGAAAAATGGCCAACTTTGCCCATTTTTAAGTGTTAATTACAAAAAATTGCGTCTATAGAACTTCATTAAACTTATGAGTTTCCAGTTTACTATATTATCTTTAAAATATCAAAAAATAAAAGTGGTGATATACCGATTTTAAAAAATTCATAATTTTGAAATTTGCTGAGATAGTGATTTTCATATTTCTGTCAGAAAACCCCAAAATAACCATTCTTACTTGTATTTCAGTCCCTCTTCAGCAGATAGTATTGATATTGAGTTTATTGGTCCATTTTAAAATGAGAATGCTTAGCATATGCTAAATGACCTTGACATTCCATCTCAAGGCACTGAAACTCAAATTTCCAAGGTCAAATTTGTGTCAAAAACTTCTCAAAATCTGTATTTCAACTTGTATTTCAGCCCATCTTGGGTAGATTGTAATAATGTTGGGTATCTGTTTATTTTAAGAGACACATGCTTTTTTATACGCCCGTCTTTGACGGGACGTATTATGGTATACCGGTGTCCGTCCGTCCGTCCGTCTGTTCGTCCGTCCACACGTCGTACTCTAACTAGAGAACGTTTTGAACATTTTTCTTGAAACTTTGCAGGATTGTTGGGTATGACGGATGAAAGCTCCCTATGGTTTTATTTCGTCGTCGGATTTTTCGTTCCAGCGTTATGGGACTTTGATTATTTCAAGAAAGCTTGAAATTGCAATTTTCGTCCACATGTCGTTCTCTAACTAGAGAACGCTTTGAACATTTTTCTTCAAACTTTGCAGGATTGTTGGGTATGACGGAAGAAAGCTCCCTATCGTTTAATTTTGTCGTCGGATTTTTCGTTCCAGAGTTATGGGACTTTGATTATTTCAAAAAAGCTTGAAATTGCAATTTTCGTCCACATGTCGTACATGTACTCTAACCAGAGAACGCTTTGAACATTTTTCTTGAAACTTTGCAGAATTGTTGGGTATGACGGAAGAAAGCTCCCTACCGTTTTATTTTGTCGTCGGATTTTTGTTCCAGAGTTATGGGACTTTGATTATTTCAAAAAAGTATGAAATTGCAATTTCTGTCTACACATTGATATTTAAGACATCACTACCCCTAAACCAATATACATTTTTGACTGTTTGACATCAGATGAAATAATTGATACATATCAGAAGTCCCTTGTCATGTTTGTTCATATGGAGTCAAGAATCATTTAATCCGTTTGCTTAAAAGTGGGGTCCACATGTCGTTCTCTAACTAGAGAACACTTTTAACATTTTTCTTGAAACTTTGCAGGATTGTTGGGTATGACGGAAGAAAGCTCCCTATTGTTTTATTTTGTCGCCGGATTTTTCGTTTCAGAGTTATGGGACTTTGATTATTTCAAAAAAGCTTGAAATTGCAATTTTCGTCCACATGTCGTACTCTAACTAGAGAACGCTTTGAACATTTTGCTTGAAACTTTGCAGAATTGTTGGGTATGACGGAAGAAAGCTCCCTACCGTTTTATTTTGTCGTCGGATTTTTGTTCCAGAGTTATGGGACTTTGATCATTTCAAAAAAGTATGAAATTGCAATTTCTGTCTACACATTGATATTTAAGACATCACTACCCCTAAACCAATATACATTTTTGACTGTTTGACATCAGATGAAATAATTGAAAAATATCAGAAGTCCCTTGTCATGTTTGTTCATATGGAGTCAAGAATCATTTAATCCGTTTGCTTAAAAGTGGGGTCCACATGTCGTTCTCTAACTAGAGAACGTTTTGAACATTTTTCTTGAAACTTTGCAGGATTGTTGGGTATGACGGATGAAAGCTCCCTATGGTTTTATTTCGTCGTCGGATTTTTCGTTCCAGCGTTATGGGACTTTGATTATTTCAAGAAAGCTTGAAATTGCAATTTTCGTCCACATGTCGTTCTCTAACTAGAGAACGCTTTGAACATTTTTCTTCAAACTCAAATTTCCAAGGTCAAATTTGTGTCAAAAACCGCTCGAAATCTATATTTCGACTTGTATTTCAGCCCATCTTCAGATGATTGTAATGATGTTGGGTATCTGTTTAATTTAAAAGGAACGTGCTTTTCATGTCTTGGTATATGCTATACGATCTTAATATTCCATCTCAAGGTCACAAAACTCAAATTTCCAAGGTCAAATTTGTGCCAAAAACCGCTCGAAATCTGTATTTCAGCCCATCTTTGGTAGATTGTAATGATGTTGGGTATCTGTTTTAAGAGGGACATGCTTTTTATATTTTGCTATCTGCTATATGACCTTGATATTCCATCTCAGTGTCACGAAACTGAAATTTTCAACGTCAAATTTGTGTCAAAACCGCTCGAAACCTGTATTTCGACTATATTTCAGCCCATCTTCGCTAGATTCTAATTATGTTGGGTATCTGTTTATTTTAAGAGGAACATGCTTTTTATATTTTTGTGTATGCTATATGACCTTGATACATTTTGTATTCCATCATAAGGTCACGAAATTTTGTTAAAAAACCGCTCAAAATCTGTATTTCGACTTGTATTTCAGCCCATCTTCAGTAGATTGAAATGATGTTGGGTATTTGTTTATTTTAAGATGAACATGCTTTGTATATCTTGGTAAATGCTTAATGACCTTGACATTGTATCCCATGTCATGAAACTCGAAGTTTCAAGGTTTTGGCCACAAATATTCTCATTCCATACTATTTTCTCGGGAACGACATTTAATATGCCAGGAATAACCTTCTGGTGACATTATGTTAGCAGCCAACAACCATGCGGATGTTTGACCTTGAACTCTGAATGTCAAAAGATAATCACCAAGGCAATTATTTATCCATAAGATCAAATATTGGTACAAGATTGATATTCTTGTTTTATGGGTTTTTTTTTCGTTTGGCATATGTACATACTTTAAATATACTCTGGTGTATAAGAATACTGTACAGTGGCATTGTTCTGACCAGTATTTGTTGTTTATAGCCTTACGGAAAGATCAAAAAACAGAATCAAATGCTTCAAAAGCTGCAATTTGCTCAGCCCAAATCCAATAGTGACCTTAACAGAAACTTTAACCTTAGTCCTTCCAGCTATATGATGTGAATTTCCACTAACTTAAGGTTAGCGAGGACACCTGACCCAAAAATTAATTTCGAATTCAAAATGGCTATTTTTAAATATATTACTGTTGATTATATACCCTTTCTTTGGTATAAATATCGGACCACCTTTCCAGGCGTTTTTTTTAGATAAATGGGATCAAAGTTACCCCCCTCCCCCCTTTTGACCATATAAAAAACCAATAGTACATTGTTTTTGTAAAAAGAGTGTTTGGATTATAAGTCTTTGTTGTTTTAAAGATATTTATGAAAAAAAAATACATCCACTTCTGTCAATTATTTTTGCATATATTCCCAATTATGTGCACATTGAGGTTAGATTATAAAAAGTGAAATTCAGAAAAACTTCCAAATTCAAAATTTCATTTTTTTACTTAAATATATACCTTTATACGATATCTTCAAAATATAAAAAAAATCAGTATAGCAAACCAGGCTTTTAAGAGACCTACAAGCCCTCCTCCCCTCAAAAAATTTTGCCGTCACTAAACAAAAACCGGAAGTGATGTCACCGGCTGTGCTTGTAGCACAAATACCGAACTAAAATAGTCATATGACTGTTCACTTGACTAGAACAGGAAGTTGTAGGTTACACATGTCAATCCGGAAGTGGATACTTTCTTACCTACTGTTAATCATAAATACAAAAATTTCATTAAAATTTGATGATATATTGTATGATAGTTCCCACAGTCCTATAGAGAGATAAAGAAGTGCGCATGCAGTACCGAAGTAGTTTGTATTCCCAATTAGCCCCCTTTTGACCGAATGACCTATTATGCTGTATTAAGATATATTTTGGGTGGCGTTGACTAAATAAATGAGTTGATATTTCTTATATTTTCTTGTTCCAAACTTCTAGGGAGTGATCTTTATAAAACGGAAATCAGCAGTTGCTTGTTCTGGCAGTATTTCTATCACGTTTAATTGCGTTAATTGTTAAGAAGGGGCAGACTGCTATTGTTGTTCTCTCTTCCCACAATTTTCAAGTTTAATTCTATCATTTTTTCCACTTTTCTTATCCCTTTGTGTACATAATTTACTTTTTTCACTACTATATCTCTATCTTATTTAATTTTTATCAAAGTTGTTTTCCTTTTTCTCACTTTATTTCCATTTTTCATCAGATACGAAGGAATTTGAATTTTCCTGCCATTTTGCTGTTTCCATAGCAACGGTCGCCATTTTGATATTTTAAAGACCAAAACTCGTATCTACAATGTACACATGATAAGTAACCTTCCTGTCAAATTTCAGTAATTTTGGAGCAATTTGAAAATTTCCCCCCATTTTTCTGTGCACACAGCAACGGTCGCCATTTTGATGTTTTTTAAACCAAAGATCGATTCTACACATGCTCAGTAACATTAATGTCAAATTTCATTCCATTCTGAACGTTTTTAAATTTTTCCCGCCATTTTTATGGTTTAATTACGTGACGCCTGTCCTCACTAACCTTAAGACACTAGTGCTTTTGTCGGACAACGGATGACATTGATTGTAAGAGTATTTTGCAAAGTTTATTAATGTTTGTTGACAATCCCGCATCCATAACGATGTAGCGTTATTCGACAAGTAGCAAAGAATTGCACTCACACCGGTGCTAGGGGCTGTCTTGAACTTACTATGAGGTATGAGCAAAGTTCATTGTTGAAGGCTTCGTGATGACTTCAAGATGAAGAACCTTGAGATGGAATATCAAGGTCATATAGCATACACGAAAATATAAAAAGCATGTTCCTCTTCAAATAAACAGATACCCAACATCATTACAATATACCGAAGATGGGCCGAGATACAAGTCGAATTACATATTTCGAGCGGATTTTGACACAAATTTGACCTTGGAAAGGAGAAGAGCCACAAAGGACCAAAAATGGCCCATGATTTTGACAAAAATTTAATTGTCACATATTGATGTTAATAGGTCACCATTTTCATCCATATGTATCGAACGTTTCGTATGTGTTTCGTACTCGCATTTCGATGGCGTCATAATGGGCTATGACGTTTGCCGTATACGCAAGTATGGAGATTTTGAGAAAAATCGGTATATTTCCAACATATTTTCTCAAATTTCAGTTTGGCCGCACCCGTCGACCAAAATATTTTTATCTTCAATGAATGGAAAAACAATAATAAAGGTAAATTCAAATGAGTATATTTTGGTCGAAGGCTGCGGCCACTTCGAAAATTTAACTTTTTGCAACTTCCATGAACGGCGGAACACACAAGAAAGTAATTTTTTTAACTTTGTATTAGTCGCTTAACCGAAAACTCCAGATTGATAGCATCTAAAAAGATGTGTATATTTTTTCAAAATACGAAGTGTCAAACGATTGAATGAAACTCATGTCTAAAATGCGGTTTTTAAAGAAATCTATCTGCGTTTTTAAGTATACTCCTGCTCTAAGGTAGGAGTGTAATGAATTACACTTGTCTCCTGTTTTCTTTTTTCCTTTTTACCAACTTAGTGCATTTTTCTAATAATGTATATGGTAATATGGAACCATTTTGTAACGCTTTTCTATGCAATTTTATATCACAGCTACTTTATTTTTAGTGTAGCTATATCAAACTACATGTATACACTTGTGTACATAGTATAATTTCGAGTGACTGTGTGTTTATCAAATTAAATTTGGTTATGCGTATGGAAACGAACCGAGCTTATGTATGCAGACATTCCGAGACTGAATAAATAAAATATAGATTACATATTTAGAGGCAAATGTAATCTAACATTTACTAATACAAAATACAAAAAAATGTATGTGGTCTATTACGGGCGAAAGAATGCACAACTTGCATAAGTTCCAGTTAGTATTAATTGTCAGTTACCGGCTCATAGTAGAATTGGAATATATATGGAATGTCTAGGAAAAAAAATCTGTATCTTTCTAGGCGTTTGCACTAACCACTGCTGGATAGACTGAAACAACACAACTGTCTAAAAACCACAATGATATACTTCCAATAATTGTTAGTTTCGAAGTAAATGAAATGCCGTATTAAGCCTTTGGCAGTTTTAATTTTTACACTTCAAAAAAAAAAAAAAAAAAAAAAAAAAANCCACATTATTACCACATTCAACTTGTGCATTCTCGTCTTGATGTTTCTACAAATCCGCTAGACCGATTCTGAAGATACTTGGTCATTACTGGTTTCTAACGGATATACTGTCGACAGCTAAAAAATCAAGAAACATAGAAAAAGTGGATACGATACTGGTTTTGTCACGCGACAGTATAATTTCCAGCAGGAGCCGAAACCGCTAGCATTTTCTGACTACCAATTTCTAGTATATTGTGTTTTTCATTTTTGTCTCAAATTTGTCATTCTGTTAATCATCGTCCAAGTTCTTTGGGTTTTATACTTTATTTTCATTCTCATCAATTTCCAGAAAAGTAAGGGACATATTTCGGTATAAATTTAATCTCCGCCATGCGGATTTTAAGCCGTATTTCAGATTGATGCAACATGACAAAATGTCTATAATAATGTATCATTTGTTTATCGATTTCAAATCAATTCTTTATCGTGTAGTTTTAATTTTTAAAGATGGTTTTTATTATAAATCTATGCGTTCACTAGTGTCAGACATAGAATCAATTGATAAGGCCTTTGTTCAGATTAAGCAATGTCAATTATAAAACTAAGATACCCAAATCAAACCAATGTAGGTGCACTGTATTAACATCATAGAATTAGAGACTATAAAATACATATAGAAGACCTGAATTCTGATTTAAGCATACCTTTAACTATAAACCAGCTCCTACGAAAACCGTTTAGGGACCGACCATTTAACCTGAAAAGGGGGGGGGGGGGGG
>MJUU01069349.1:0-14654 GCA_002080025.1 Modiolus philippinarum | reverse complement strand
AAAAAAAAAAAAAAAAAAAAAAAAAACCACATTATAACCACATTCAACTTGTGCATTCTCGTCTTGATGTTTCTACAAATCCGCTAGACCGATTCTGAAGATACTTGGTCATTACTGGTTTCTAACGGATATACTGTCGACAGCTAAAAAATCAAGAAACATAGAAAAAGTGGATACGATACTGGTTTTGTCACGCGACAGTATAATTTCCAGCAGGAGCCGAAACCGCTAGCATTTTCTGACTACCAATTTCTAGTATATTGTGTTTTTCATTTTTGTCTCAAATTTGTCATTCTGTTAATCATCGTCCAAGTTCTTTGGGTTTTATACTTTATTTTCATTCTCATCAATTTCCAGAAAAGTAAGGGACATATTTCGGTATAAATTTAATCTCCGCCATGCGGATTTTAAGCCGTATTTCAGATTGATGCAACATGACAAAATGTCTATAATAATGTATCATTTGTTTATCGATTTCAAATCAATTCTTTATCGTGTAGTTTTAATTTTTAAAGATGGTTTTTATTATAAATCTATGCGTTCACTAGTGTCAGACATAGAATCAATTGATAAGGCCTTTGTTCAGATTAAGCAATGTCAATTATAAAACTAAGATACCCAAATCAAACCAATGTAGGTGCACTGTATTAACATCATAGAATTAGAGACTATAAAATACATATAGAAGACCTGAATTCTGATTTAAGCATACCTTTAACTATAAACCAGCTCCTACGAAAACCGTTTATACATAACTTTACGAATTAAAGCCAGATTTTCACAATTTTCATGCAGAAGTTAAAATTCGATATTATTATGGTTTTCATGAACAAATGCAAATGTAGCCAAAATGTAGAGGAAAAACTAGATGTATAATAGTTGATGACGATTGTAACTGTTTCCCAATAATAATGGAAACTGATAATGACGATATATATAGCAACAGTCAATTTTGAAGTTCATTGTTTAAATTTTAATGTACTGCGAAAATTGGTAAATCCCGTACTCAAATATTTTTCTGTTCTTTGAAACTAATTTACTTCGACTAATAATGTAATTTTGACATATTTTTGTTAATGATGGGGTTTGCAGCTGGACAGTACTGTCATTCCAAATGAAGCGAGTAACTTCCGTAGCACATATTAAAACAATGTATAAGATTGAACCCTACATACAAAAATTTTTCAAAAACTAAATTTTTAGTGTTTATCCCAAGTTTAGTTTAATAATAGTTTATTGCATTGAAATACAATAGGATTTGCAATCAGTCATACCAATTGAAATATACCTTTCTTTACCACAGAAATTTATGACAGCATGGTAGATATACACATACAAAACGCAACTTTTAACATTAGAATATCTGAAATAAGTATACGTTTATGAAAACTAGAAAAAGGTGATCTGCTCATCACAAAAGATACCAGCGCCCAAAGGCAATCCTGGTATTTGCAAGAATTTTCTCACAAATCTAAGTGAAGCTATCATCCGGAAACCATAAAATTTATTTTTTGTCCAAATCAAGGGCAATAACTCCGGAACGCAAAATCTGATCACGGTCAAAATCAAACTTGACTTTATTTTATGAATAGAAACATTATCTCAAAATATTAAAACTTCCCTTCCAAGTATCCGGAAACGAAAGTGTGACTGACAGACGGACGGGCAAAAGGACTCTATATACCCCACCTTTTAAGGCGGAGATATAAAAAGAGTATAGATGGATATAAAAGCTGGCATACATCACATGAAAAGATTTGTTTGCTTTATGAAAGTACGCATGTCTACTAAAATATTCAATTCGTTTTATCACTCAGATTGTCATTACAATTTTTTTAATTATGTTCATATCTTTGAATTTGAAAACAGTTGACATCTAAGAAGGAAATGAAAAGCATCCTCATAAGGATCACCACAGGGGCAATCTCGGTAGTGGTAGTTTGAAATATAATGTTTGCCATGGTGATTTTCAGATCACTACATTAATGTCTCCGTCTGGCGTGAAGTATATTTAGTTTTCTGTAATCCTCATTATAATTATTTTGTGCTGAAATCAAAATTGATTTGAAGTTTTGCTTTAGCAACGAAAGTAAACAATACCTTCAGTTTTCATGGCTTAAATTATTCCAAAGGTTTAAAAGTTTACAGTAGACGGCATGAAGGATTTTTCGGTAACTTTTAGTCTGCATATTGATATGACTTTTATAATTATCATTATTTCTGAGCGTGTATTGGTTTACAGAGAACTATTGACCAATGGGTAGCCAAAGTTAGCCGGAGTATAGAGATTTGCACCAGAAAGATTCTCATTAGTTTTAAACATAATTTACAAAAAAGTTATATAAATATACATGTACATATATTGCATGTTTCCAAATAAAATTGGTTTTTCGTACCAGGACCGAAATCAAAATACTGAATTCAAAGTGTTTACAGGTGGAAAAGTGACACATCCGCTTCTTTTACATCCTTTGTGGCATCACCTTGTACTTTTGGTAAAGAACTTTTTTTATTGCGAAATACAAAGTTTGGTTGCTTTCCTATGAGCTGAGACAATTTTTTTCATGATTGCCATTGCATTCACTACATTTAAATGTATTGTCCAAGTTTTTGATCATAATGTCTTCAGTGGGCATGCGTTGTTTGGGAGATTATTAAACACAATGCAGCCGAAGATTTTCCTCAACTTTCTCCGTTTTCATGGCAACAATACATGGTCTAACATGATATTTAAGTTTGAACTGG
This sequence comes from Modiolus philippinarum, assembly GCA_002080025.1. NCBI lineage: Eukaryota > Metazoa > Mollusca > Bivalvia > Mytilida > Modiolidae > Modiolus > Modiolus philippinarum. The sequence continues at coordinate 11,909 of MJUU01069349.1, read as the reverse complement.
ACTTTAACTTAATTGTGAAATTTTCTGACATTTCTGTCAATTCTTTTATTATTCTACCTTTGCACATGATTTTGTATATGCTTTAAGAACATATGAAATACACAAAGGGGTTTGACACAACATTGCTCGTTGCTATGGTTACGGTACAATAGTTGTATCGGAATTGACTTACTAGATCAAAGTGTTAGTAAACTTTTTGATCCATTTTGGTTATTCGGCATGATGGATTTAATAGATAACTCTTTAACTTGGTAGCACTTTTAATGCAAAAAATACATATTATTTGTTTTAAGATTTCTGTTAAGAAGATGCATCTCCTCAGTTACCAAATAAAATGTAACGTATTTGTTATATGAGTTATAGAAATGATGTTTTGTTATTCCTAAATTTGTCTATAAACAATATTTTTTTTCTAAAAAAACGTCAATTTTTGTTAAAATTTCCTTTTCCAGAAATCGTTTCGGTTCCGGAGCTCTTAGCTTTCACGCATGCTCAATAATGTTAAGTGCCAAAAATTAACTGTAATGTGAATGTTAAATTGGCACAATTTGCAATACACCATCCTTATATTATGAGAATAGTTTCAAAAATAACATACGAAAACACATCATTTCATGGCCGTACATCCCTGTGTTCATACATTTGTCCGGCTTGCTTCATTGTTTACGAAAAATATTCATAAAATATTGTAAATTTGCGCATGGCATGTTTGTTATATAAACAAATTAGCGGATTCGGGATGGATGGTGGAGGTGGTACATGGGTCAAGTTGATTCCGCCTTGCTTTCTGGAAAATGAAGCAGCTTTTCTTTTATCTTTATGTTTTTACTTTCCTGTCCAAATTAGGCAAAGCTAACAAACAATTGAGAACTCTTGAAAATTTTTGAAATTTCTTGCAAAATTAGGGCAAACCTGACAAAAAATCGGAAAAATGACCCCCTTTTTCGAAACTACATACGAACCCCCTTTTTCCGAGGCTTGATCCGCCGGTGCTACCACCCCCTGCCATGGTGTCTCATTAACCGCAAAATGATAAATTTTAAAGAAAACCAAAACAACAACCTGCCCATTGACGGATCGGGGGCGGGGGTGCCGGGAATTGGAACCCCAATTTCTTTGTGATAAATGGAACTCCCTTTTTCTTGAAATTAATTTCGTGCAAAATTTAGGCAAAACTGCCAGAAAACTGTTTCGGTAAAAAATGACCTGGAACCCCCTTTTTGGAACCTTATTGGAACCTACTTTTTTCGGAGGCGGGATTCTCAAATGCTTTCAACCCCTGCTTTTGGGCCTCATTAACGGCAAAATGATAAATAACAAAATTGAATAAACCAAATTGAAAAACAAATATCTAATATTCAATTGAAATACTGTTACCACATGTAACAGAAAACATAAGGCTATAAGCAACAGAAAATAAGGCCAAAACAAAAAAAAACATCTTATTTAGTATGCAGCAGCATCTTGAATGTACAAGGCGGAGAAATATTTTTTCAGCAGCTACACGTACTTATCACAGCCTTTTTAAATTTGTTATGCAGAATATACCGTCGAATTTGCTGTCAGGTCTGTTGCCAGTGTACTGTTTGCGGACTTAGTTAATATTTCACATTAATTGGAAATAGTAAAAATTTTCGTAATATTTTTATATCATATCTTTTTTCTATGCAGTATGAGGTGAATGTCGAAGCGGGGAAAATATTTTGTAACAGTTTTCCCAGCAACTAAATCACTTATCACATCCTTTTGATATTAGGTATGCGGCATCAGCATGAGGTCCGATGTTACCGTCGGTTGTAAAAAAGCTCTGTTCTTAGCTGATTTTGGCTTTTCATTAAGATCATATTGGTTATTTGTTCTCTATCACTTTTTTTAACATATTTAAGTTTATGGTCTTCCAAACGTTTAGATTTTATCTGCACTGAAGAGACATACGTTGTCGAGAATTTAAATTTACAGTAACTTCGTTATTTAGTCATTTGTAATATCAGGCCTATTTCCTGTAAACTTCCTGTATGCCGGCTTAGTTCATTTTTGACACTTATGGTCAAAAGAAGAAATGTTGGTACCAATTTTCTCAGCAACTACATATCACAGTCTGTTGATGTTTGGTATCCAGCATCATGCATGATCGAGATCTCATACTGTGGAATTTAATTTCAGGTCTGTAGCTCATCTGCTTTCTTTTTAGGGAACCCCGTTCATATTTTAGAATGATCCATCCTTCAACCCGTCTGTGACCACTTCTTTGTCGAATGATAACCCAATTATACGTCGATTTATTGATATGAAATTCATACACAACATCAAGGACTATACCAGAGGAGGATGACTCGATTTTTATGGTTTTTGATTATACCAATTACAACCTTACTGTTATCAATTTGCTTTTCCTGTGGGCATCTTCTAGTTATCGTAAAATTTAGTAACGCGTACATGAACAGTATATAGTTAACACAAAGCAGTTTAATATGTCATTAATAAACAAATCTGTTCAAGGCCATTGACACTTTAACATTAAATCACTTTGAAGATGTAACATGTTAAAAAAATACTAATGTCTTGCACATAAAAAACGATTCAAACTCGAATCCGGAAATCATTTTTGATTATTTCATGGCAAATAACATTTCAACAGGAGTTTTTATGTTATGGTTAGAAACATATTCAACAAGACCTTATGTTTTATGGACGTTGTTCCTTTCTAAATATAAGAAGCATACGTTTGATTATGATAGATGTGGTATAAATACTATAATGTCATAAAAAGCAGATTGTACCACTTCAAAGAATTCTAAGAAATAAGTGCTCTTTCAAAGGTACAAAAACTTGTGGATAAGTGAATAAAACTAATTATTGCTTTTCAGTTATTAGAAATAAGTAACACTGGTTTCAAATTAAATTGTTGCTATGAAAAATCCCAAAGAGTAGGTTGGTTATGAGAGTTTCAGAATTTTTTCTAAGATTGAAAGTGAGAGACTTCGCCGAAAAGATTTACTTATTGGTATGAGTTTTACGCTTATCGGGCAATAATTCAGCATTTCAGCTATATCACATACCAAATATATCGACCAAGCAGTAGATAAGAAAAGTGCGACGAATATTTTCACTATCTTTAAGAAAGAGAAAATTGCTTAGTACAAAAAATACCCAAGTTGCATAAACAAACAGTAAAATTCGTTATGCTGTACATGTGTTTCAAGCAGTAACCTATCAGCAGCGGTATTAGAATCGAATTTGATAAAACAGGAAATTTCTGTAAAACACAGGGTATAATTTTCATATCAGACAAGTCTGACTATTGGGCTAATGAATACCCTCGGGGACCTCTAGCTTAGTCCCGTCGAACAGGAAGTTGATATCATAGGGTGACCAAAATGGCATACGACGCATTCCCTCTATATATAAAGTCGAATATTAAATTTGAAATAAATTGGCCTAGCAATAGCTGAAAAAATGCAACGAAAATTTTCACTATGTTTAATAAAGCGAAAAATAAATAAGTCCCACCAAACAGAAGTTTATGTCATTGGGTGGACAAAATCGCACACGACCAATGCCCACTATATATTAAGTCAAATACCAACTTTGAAATTAATGAACCCAGCATTAGCTGAATTAAAGTGAGACAAAGTTCGGACGTATGGACGGAAGGACGGACGGATGGATAGAAAAGGGTATTCCAATATACATGTACCAAGCACTCACAAATGGTGGTAGAAAATTAACAAGTAATTACTGTGTTCGCAGAGCGAAACACAAAAGTCTCCAAAACGAACTCCCATATGTAGCAACCCTTCTGTGAAATTTGATAAAATTTGAGCACACTGGATTTTCCCGTCTTTTTTGGTTTCCATGAAACCGGTCGCCATTTTGAAAATTTTAAGACCAAAAACATTTCTATGCATGCTAGGCAAACTTGCTGTCAAATTTTATCCAATTCTGAGCTTTTTAAATTTCTCCGCCGTTTTTCAGTTTTCATGGCAATGGTCGCCATTTTGAAAATTTTAAGACCAAAAATGAATTCTGCTTGTGCTATGCAAATTCTCTTTTAATTTTCATCTAATTCTGAGCACTTTGAATTTTCCCGCCTTTTTTCAGTATCCCGACAACGGTCGCCATTTTGAAAATTTTAAGACCAATATGATTTCTGTTTGTGCCAGGCAACCTTCCTGTCAATCTTCATAATTCTGAGCACTTTGAATTTTCCCGCCATTTTTTAGTTTCCATGGCAACGGCCGCCATTTTGAAAATTTTGTGACCAAAAATCAATTCTATGCATGCTTTGCAACCCTTCTGCTAAATTTCATCCAATTTTGAGCACTTTGAATTTTTTCGCCTTTTTTACATTTCCATGGCAACGGTCGCCATTTTAGAAATTTCTAGACCGGATGGCACATCTTCTCATTGGTCTTTAACATTATGTGAAGTTTCATGAAGTTCCTATCACTAGTCGTCGAGAAAATCGGTGGCCAAAAATCCAGGCGGAAGAAGAACAAGAATAACAAGTGATGATATGTTTGCCTGCAAACACGAGTCACCCAAACCACATGGCATTCTTATTATGTTTTGTTGTAAATTTATCACCAATGATTTTAATAATGTGTTCTTGACTTTTTTATTCGTAAAAATTGGTGTCTAAAACTCATTTTGTTTTCGTCGAACCGTGCTGGTAGTACTTTGATTCACAGGTTAACTCTGTCTATCCTATTTCATCATATATATTCATTTCTATTTTAGATATGTTTTAGGTAACATCAATTTTTATCAGTATAATTTTTTACTAATTAAACTGTCAAATCTTAAGTTGATAAATGCCACATTTTGAACAGGTTAATGGAGGTCCAGTGGTAGCGTACCGGACTCTTAACCGTAGAACCTTGACAGAGGGGGTTCGAATCCTACTGGGATTCGAAATGGTCATATGCAGAAGATAAATTAACTGCAATTCTGGGTACTTGATTGAAAAAAAAATTCAATGAAATCAATACATCTGCCTGTAATGTATTTTTCATCACCTTTTTATCAATTCCGATTCAGAGTCTGAGTCTGAGTCTTTTAAAATTTAATATTGCATTTTTGTTTATTCCAGTGGGATTTTATATATCATCTATCTTTTACGCTTTCAAAGTTATTCCACAAAGAAAATTTGAGGTCAAAGTATAAGGTCACCAATGACCGTGGTCATTTTGGAAATTTTTATACCTTCCTGCACATCTTGGGGTTGGTATCTACAATGGTACAAAGTTTCATAAAGTTTGGTCCAGCCATCTCTGAGAAAATGTTTGGACAATGTATGAAAAATCATTGAGGAATAATAATAATAACTAGTATTAATTGTGTTTGGATGCAAACACAAAAAGTCTCCCAAACGAACTCCCATATCAGAATTCAAAGGCTTTAGATAAGCTCCATAGAGAATAATCAACCTTCGTATCAAATTTCATTTAATTCTGAGCACTTTGAATTATCCTGCCCTTTTTGTCCGTTTCCATGGCAACGGTCGTCATTTTGAAGTCTTGGAAACCGGATCTCAGTTCAACACATGTTCGGCAACCTTCCTGTAAAATTTCATCCAATTCTGAGCACTTTGATTTTCCCCACCTTTTTTGGCTACCTTCATGGGAACGGCGGCCATATTGAAATTTCCAAAACTTGAAAACACGTCTGTGATTAAGCTCCATCATCCTGTGAAGTTTTGTAAAGATTATATCACTAGTGTCTGAGATATTCGGTGGACGAAGTCGTGGAAGACCCCACCCCTTTTTGAGCCCCAAAATGTACCCTTAATGAACCCCATTTGAAACAATTTTTGTTTCTTGCACAACTAGATATACCAGGCCATTATTCTTCAAAGTTTGAAAGTCCTAGGTTTAATGGTCTTTGAGATCTTGAGGCGGAAAGCGGGAGAAGAAAAATAATAACAAGTTATAACTGTGTTCGCAAGCGAAACACAGAAGTCTCCCGAACGAACTCCCATATCGGATTCCTGGGCATTTTAAAACCCCCTTTGAATAACAATTTGAGTAGGGGTTCCCCTAATTATTTACTTTATACATATAGTTGAAATCAAAACATAACACACAGCAGAAAACACGTTTTTCTCAAAATTATAGCTTTTTGGCTTGGTTTCCATGGCAACCAAATGCACATTATTCATAACAATGCATTTCATACCTTGTTAAATAAATTTGGGCAGGGGTTCCCCTTATAACCTAAATAGTACATATAGATTTAATGAAAATACAATTATCAATAATAAACGTGTCTTCTCAAATTTTCATTTTTTTGTATGGTTTCCATGGCAACAGTACTAATTAAACAAAATTATAGCTTTTTGGCTTGGTTTCCATTGCAACCAGATGCTGCATTATCGATAACAATGAATTTCATACCTTGTTTCAAAAAACAATTTGGGCAGGGGTTCCCCTTATAACCTAAATAATACATATAGCTGTAATGAAAATATAATTATCAATATAAATGCGTTTTCTCAAAATTTCAATTTTTTGTATGGTTTCCATGGCAAGGGTTCTAATTTTGAAATTTCTTATCCAGTGGGACCCTTTCCAACATGACAAACATCTTTCCTATGAAGTTTCATGGAGTTACTGTTACTAGTTTTCAAGATACAGTGGAAAAAATGGTGAAGAAAATTCAAAATTCTATTTTCCCATAGGGTTAACATGGAGGACCCCATCCCCTCCCCTATTTGAGCCCCCCAAATGTACCCTTAATGGACCCCAATTCAAACATTTTTTAGATGCACAACTAGATACACGGGGCTAACATGATATAAAGTTTCAAAGCTCTAGGTTAAAAGGTCTCTGAGATCTACTCTGGACAAGTTCATCCGGACGAGAAGAAATAGAGGAGATTAATAATAACAAGTGATAACTGTGTTCGCAAGCGAAACACAAAAGTCTCCCAAACGAACTCCCATATCGGATTTAAAGGCATTACGAGACTTCCTCAAGAAAAAAAATTTAGGCAGGAGTTCCCCTCATAACCTATGTAATACATATTTCTCAAAATTCCTATTTTTTTATCAGAAAACTCAATTTTTCTACAAAAATATATGTTTCTGGTTTTGTTTCCATGGCAAACAAGTGCTCTTTTGTCCATTACATCCAATTTCAGACCTTTCACAAAAAAATTGGGCAAGAGTTCCCCTTATATGCTATTTAATACATATTTCTCAAAATTCCTTCTTTTTTATCATAAAACCTGATTTTTGAAGGAAATAAGTTTCTGGTTTTGTTTCCATGGCAATCAAATGCTCTTTTGTCCGTTAAACCCAATTTCAGACCCCTTTCCAAAGAAAATTTGGGCAGGGATTCCCCTTATAACATATGTGATATGTATTGCTGTAATCAAAATATAATCATTAGCATAAACTACTATTTTCTCAAAATTTCTTTTTTTGTTTGGTTTCCATGACAACCGAAATTATTTTGAAAGTTTCAATGCTTTAGAACCCTTTCTTACATCAAAAACACCTTTCCTATGGAGTTTCATGAAGCTAGTATTAAAAGTTTTTGAGATGCAGTGAGAAATAGGGTGAAAAATATCCAAAATTTCATTTTCCCATAGGGTTAACATTGCAGACCCCAGCTCTTTTTGAGCCCCCAAAATTTACCCTTAATAAACCCCCTTTTCAACAATTTTTGTTTTAAGCACAACTAGATATATGGGGCCAACATCACACAAAGTTTCAAAGTTCTATGTCAAATAGTCTCAGAGATCTGTTCGGACAAGTTCATCCGGACGAGAATAAAGAAAGAAAGCGGAATAATAACTAGTATTAATTGTGTTTGGGTGCAAACACAAGAAGTCTCCCAAACGAACTCCCATATCAGAATTCAAAAGCTTTAGATGAGATCCACAGATTTAAAACAACCTTCCTGTCAAATTTCATTCAAATCTGAGAACTTTGGATTTTCCCGGCTTTTAACCGTTTCCATGGCAACGGTCACCAATTTGAAGTCTTGGAGACCGGAACCCAATTCTATACATGTGTGGAAACCTTCCTGTAAAATTTCATCCAATTGTGAACACTTTGATTTTCCCGCCTTTTTTACCATTTCCATGGCAAAGGTCGGCATTTTGAAGTCTTGGACACTGGAACCCAATTCTACACATGTTAGATAACCTTCCTATAAAATTTCATTCAATTCTGAGCACTTCGATTTTCCCGCCTTTTTTTACCGTTTCCATGGCATCGGTCGGCATTTTGAAGTCTTGGACACTGGAACCCAATTCTACACATGTTAGACAACCTTCCTATAAAATTTCAATTAATTCTGCGCACTTTGGTTTTCCCGCCTTTTTGGGGTGTTTTCATGGTAACCGGTGCCATTTTCAAAATTCCAAGACTGCAAAGCACATTTTGGGATAAGGTTCTATCATCATGTGAAGTTTGGTGAAGATTGGATCACTAATGTCCGAGAAATTTGGTGGACAAAGTCGCGGCAGAAAACGGAATAATAATAATAATAACTAGATTTGCAATTGCAAGCAATAGCTGATGTCGCCCCTGGCAGCAAATTTGATGATTCCATCTTGTTCGCGGCGTCAAAATCTACCTAGAAATCAATTTTCATTGAAATTTTGACGTATTTTGGGCGGCCATCTTGAAAATGAAGGAAAATTTTCTTCGCATAAATTCCTTTCTCTCATCTTACTGAACATTTATGTACAATATGAACCAATTCTTCTATACAGTTCCTGAGATATTGAATCCTCCATTTCTCAGCGTAAAAGGGCGGCCATATTGGAAATGGCGGCCATTTTGAAAATGTTTGGCGGTGCATGCACATCTTCTCATGGTGGTCCAACTTTGTGCAAAGTATAATTCAATTCTGTCCAGGCATCTTTGAGAAAACAGGCGGACAAAAATCCTTGGAAAAAAGAAAGAATAATGAAAAATAATAATAACAAAGAAACGGACCAAAAACAATATGTCGTCCCGACTACGTCGGGGGCGACATAATAACAAGTTATAACTGTGTTCGCAAGCGAATCACAAAAGTCTCCCAAACGAACTCCCATATCGGATTCCTGGGCATTATAAAACCCCCTATAAAAAAATTTGAGCAGGCGTTCTCCTTATAATTTGCTTTATACATATAGTTGAAATTGAAACATAACATACAGCATAAAACACGTTTTTATCAAAATTATAGCTTTCTTGTTTGGTTTCTTTGGCAACCAAATGTCCCATTATCCATTACAACCAATTTTAAACCTGGTTCCAAAAACAAATTTGGGCAGGGGTTCCCCTTATAACCTAAAAATAATACATATAGCTGTAATGACAATACAATTATCAATAATAAATACGTTTTCTCAAAACTTTTTTGAAGGTTTCGATGTTTTTCTCAAAATTATAGCTTTCGGGTTTTGTTTCCATGGCAACCAAATGTTCCATTATCCATTACAACCAATTCTATACCTGGTTCCAAAAAAAAATTGGGCAGGGGTTCCCCTTGTAACCTAAAAATAATACATATAGCTGTAATAAAAATACAATTATCGATAATAAATACGTTTTCTCAAAATTTCAACATTTTTGAATGGTTTCCATGGCAACGGAATTAATTCTTCAATTTGCAATCCCTTTATGAATCACATCTTCCCTGTGAAGTTTCATGGAGTGACAGTAAATAGTTTGTAAGATATAGCAAAAAAATGGTGAAAAAAATTCAAAAATTTCATTTTCCCATAGGGTTAACATGGAGGACCCCACCCCTCTTTGAACCCCCAAATGTACCCTTAATAAACCCCCTTTTGAAAAATTTTTGCATGTTGCACAACTACATATATGGAACTAACATCCTGCAAAGTTTGAAAGCTGTAGGTAAAATGGTCTCTGAGATCTCGTTCGGACAAGTTCATCCTGAGGAGAAGAAAGAAAGAAGAATAATAACTAGATTTGCAATTGCAAGCAATAGCTGATGTCGCCCCTAACAGCTTATTCGATGATTCTAGCTTGTTCGCAGCATCAAAATCTACCTGGAAATCAATTTTCGTTGAAATCGGACAAAGTTAAAATTTTAACGGATTTTGGCAGCCATCTTGGAATTGTCGGCCATTTTGAAAAAATTTTTGTAGCATGTCCATCTTCTTATGGTGATCCAACTTTGTACCAAATATGGATGAATTCTGTCAAGGCATGTTTGAGATTTAATGATTTTCATGGAAATCCTACAAAATGAAAGCGTTGACGTAACTTGGCAGCCATCTTGAAAATGAAAGCCATTTTGAAAATTTTTTTTTGTGGAGGCACAACTTCATAAGGTGATCCAACTTTGTTCCAAATTTGAATGAATTCTGTCAAGCCATCTCCGAGAACGAAGCCGGACAAAAATCATTGGAAGAAAGAAAGCGGAATGATAATAATAATAGAGAAACAGACAAAAAACAATATGTCGTCCCGACTACGTCTGGGGCGACATAACAAGTAATAACTGTGTTCGCAAAGCGAAACACAAAAGTCGCCCAACCTCCCATGGATCGCGATCCTAACAAATTTTTTATTCTAAAAATATGTTCTACACTTCATACACAACCTTCCTGTCAAATTTCATGCGATTTGGAGCACTTTTTAATTTTCCCGCCTTTTTTCAGTTTCCATGGCAACGGTGGCCCTTTTGAAAATTCAAAACCAAAAAGCACATCTCGGGATGGGGTTCCATCATCCTATGAAGTTTGGTTAATATTGGACCATTGGTCTCCGAGGAATCAGGTGGACAAGTTCACGGCGGAAAAAAAGAGAGGAAGAATAATAACAAGATGTGATTATGATCTTGTGGATCATAGAATGGCTCCCAAACCTCCCATGGACCTAGATTTCAAATTTAATAATGATAGGCAACATCTGTGTAAATATTCATCAAATTCGGACAATTTTTAATTTTTCCGCCTTTTTTCCGTTTCCATGGCAACGGGCGCCATTTTGAAGTCTTGGAGACCAGAATTCAATTCTACACATGATAGACAATCTCTGTGTAAATTTTAATCCAAATTCGAGCACTTTTAATATTCCCGCCTTTTTTGGTTTCCATGGCAACGGGTGCCATTTTGAAGTCTTGGAGACCACATTTCATTTCTACACATGATACACAATCTCTGTGTAAAATTTCATCCAAATCGGACCACTTTGAATTTTCCCGCCTTTTTTCCGTTTCCATGGCAACGGTCGCCATTTTGAAATTTTTAAGACCAAAAATCAATTGTACGCATGCTAGGCAACCTTCCTGCCAATTTTCATCCAATTTGGAGCATTAAAATTTTCCCGCCTGTTTTCCGTTTCCATGGCAACGGGCGCCATTTGGAAAATTCTGGAGGTCAAAGACACAATTCCACATGGGGTTCCAACTTCCTACCAAGTTTCAATATCCTAGCTCTTACCATCTCTGAGAAAAATTCCGGACAAATATTTGTGCGGAAAGCAGGGAACCAAATTGGAACACTTTTAATATTCCCGCCTTTTTGGTTTCCATGGCAACGGGTGCCATTTTGAAGTCTTGGAGACCAGATTTCATTTCTACACATGATAGACAACCTCTGTGTAAAATTTCATCCAAATCGGACCACTTTGAATTTTCCCGCCTTTTTTCCGTTTCCATTGCAACGGTCGCCATTTTGAAATTTTTATGACCAAAAATCAATTGTAGGCATGCTAGGCAACCTTCCTGTCAATTTTCATCCAATTTGGAGCACTTTGAATTTTACCGCCTTTTTTTCCATTTCCATGGCAACGGTCGCCATTTTGAAATTTTTAAGACCAAAAATCAATTGTACGCATGCTAGGCAACCTTCCTGTCAATTTTCATCCAATTTGGAGCACTTTGAATTTCCCCGCCTTTTTTCCGTATCCATGGCAACGGCCGCCATTTTGGAAATTC
>MJUU01069348.1:35121-45660 GCA_002080025.1 Modiolus philippinarum | reverse complement strand
TTTAGAAAGATGGGTAGATGTGTGCTCGCCGCTAAACTGCCGGCTAGCTCAAGGAGCCTAGTCTGCTGGTAAAACACTGTCAGACTACGGAATAATAGTCAAATTCAAAACTTCTTGAAGGGTTTTGTAAAGAATCATCATGGATTTCAGTAGACATCGGCAGTATTAGTGAGAGGCCAGTATAATTGTAAAATCTTCAGGTCATTGGAATCCCAAAGCCAATTTAAAGGAATCATGAAGAATATCCGGTCAATATCCCCGTTTACGTAAAGAATGTAAGTTACGTCCCAGTTTGTCTGGATTTGTTTTATCATTTTTGACATTTTTTAACAACATTTCCGTAAAAACGTGGGTGAGAAATGCCTATAGTAATAAGCTGTTTCCGAGTCGCATTATACTTAGATACCAAATGTTCATATCTTCTATAAAACTTCTTAAATGTGTTTATCAATCTATGAAATTTCTAATCTTGTTGTAATAGTTTGGATGTGATAGTAAGGTTACGTTCATTAGAGTCGTCAAGAGTAGACGCGTGCCAATCGTACCAGTTGAGATATATACACCCCTTATGATGGTGCTGCAGGAACGTCGCCATCAAGAAAAGGGAAATTAGTAATAGTGAAATCAAAATCATCCCTTTTATCATAAATTTTATTTTTAATTTTTCCCGGGTCAACGATGATAGTTAGATCGAGAAATGGGCAGTATTTAAATATTAAGTTTCAGTTCTTGTGGGTAAATGAGGTCGACATAGTCTAAAAACTGGGGATTGTCAATAGTAAGAATATCTTCGATAAAGTCAACAATGTAATAAGTTTAATAGAGCCCAATTGAAATTACTCATCTGAAGAGTTAAAATCTTGCGACATAAACTCTTTATCTTCATTAGTGAAAAAAGTGTCTTGTATTTTCTTGGAACTGCCAGTAGTTCACATTTTCACTGCTTTTATACAGATGTTATTACAGTTTTAATTGCTGACGGTCTGCACTATATATGCTCCTTAATGCAAATCAAAGGAAATTCATGGGAGGAGCAATAAATTGAAATATATGTGAAAACTGACAGAACATTTAAGTACAGAATCTAAATAGAAAAGCCAAAAACAGATAATGACAGAGGTATGACTAAGGGAGATAATCTTTTGGTTTTATAAAAAATTTTCTCTTATTTAGATATTGGAAGTTTCAGAATAAAATCGGTATTATGACCAGAACCAACGTAATAGACAGTCACTTCCTTTGTACCAAATTATTAACATTTGTTTATGAAAACATTTTAAAATTAACATTCTGTTTGGGATTTTTTGACTGAAATACTCCTTTTTATTTATTTTAATTCAGCAGTTGTATTGTGGGTGAGATATTATAACCACAGTGAAATGAATTGGTTGCTTCATGATCATATATACATGTACAATTAAAATATAATACATGCAAATAGGTGTCTCTTTCTAGCAAACGAAGTCTAAGTGTGGTTGATATATCAAGAGACGAAATATATTCTGGTTCTGTACATATTGACTTGGATTATCTTTAGCTTACCACATAAATCTTTGAATTCTTAAATTGTTGATTAATGTACAGAAAAGTTCACTTCCTAACCTGAAAATAGCTTTCACGATACAACTCATCATCATGAAGCTTTACACCAAACATCAAATCATTCCCAGCTGTAGAGACCAACATTTAGATAAATTTGCTTGAATAGTTTCAGAGAACATCATGAAAAGTATGGTTTTCTCATACAGGGCTCCAATGCCAAACTATGCTCTGCAATGGAGGCCATGTTTTTTGTCGGATCTAAATGAAATGAGCAATTTTTGTAAAGTAACTTTAATACATCATTCCTATAAAGTTTGGTTGAATTTCTTTCAGTGGTTTCAGAGGAGAAGATAAAAATGTTATTTTCCACAAGGGTCCAATGTTAAACTATGTTCCATGCTGACAGCCATGCTTTCCATTGAATCGGAACAAAATGAGCAATCTTTGTTAAGGACCTTCCAAACATCATTCCTGTAAAGTTTGGTTGAATTTGCTTCAGCCATTTTTGATGTGATTTTCCCATAGGGTCCAAAGTTAAACTATGTACGTGCTGGCAGCCATGTTTTTTTTGTTGGATCGGAATGAAATGAGATATCTTTATTAAGGACCTTTAGTACATCAATCCTGTAAAGATTGGTTGAATTTGCTTCAGTGGTTTCAGAGCAGAAGATGAAAATGTGATTTTTCCCATAGGGTCCAATGTTAAACCTAAGTTCTGCGCATGCTTTTATCGAATCAGAAAGAAATGAGCAATCTTTGTAAAAGACCTTCCATAAATCATTCCTGTAAAGTTTGGTTGAATTTGCTTGAGCCATTTCAGAGCAGAAGATGAAAATGTGATTTTCCCAATGGTAAACCATGTTCCGTGCTGGCAGCCATTTTTTTTGTCAGAGCGGAACCAAATGAGCAATCTTTGCTTAGGACCTTCAGTACATCATTCCTGTAAAGTGTGGTTGAATTTGCTTCAGTGGTTTCAGAGCAGAAGATGAAAATGTGATTTTTCCCATAGGGTCCAATGTTATACCTAAGTTCCGCGCTGGCGGCCATGTTTTTATCGGATCGAAACGAAACGGGCAATCTTTGTAAAATACCTTCCTTACATCATTCCTGTAAAGTTTGGTTGAATTTGCTTCTGTGGTTTCAGAGGAGAAAAGGTGAAAGGTTAACGGACGGATGGACGGACTACAGACGAAGGACGCCAAGTGATGGCAATAGCTCACACTGACCCTTTGGGTCAGGTGAGCTAAAAAGTTAAAGTATCTGCAAACAGGAAGTAGTGGCACGGCAAACTTGAAAATAGCTTACACGCTACAACTCATCATCATGAAGCTATAGACGAAATATCAAATTATTCCAAGTTGAAGAAGCCTGGTTTCAACCTAGGTATGGGATGTTGTCTCCTTGACATTTGTCCCATTTCCTTTCTTTTCACATTAAAGTAGTGGCAAACAGGAAGTAGTGGCATGGCAAACCTTAAAATACCTTACACGTTACAACTCATTATCATGAAGCTTTAGACTAAATATCACATCATTCCCAGTTGTAGAAGCCTAGAAAACTTTGACGAAAACTTTTCATCCATAGAGTGGTATAACAAACAGTTAAAGTATCGGCAAACAGGAAGTAGTGGCACAGCGAACCTGAAAATTGCTTACACGGTACAACTCATCGTCATAAAGCTTCAGACCAAATATGAAATCGTTCCCATTACATTAGTAGAAGAGACATTAGTTGTCGAAATGCGCATATGCAGAAAATAAATTCACAGTAACTTCGGTATTTAGTTATTTCCCACCTGTAAAAGCCCAGAATAATTGTTGACGGACAGACGGACGGACGGACAAGTGAAAACTATAGGGCACCCGAATCTCGATGCCAGGCCCTAATTATCAGAAAAGCAAGATCTACCGGTCCTGACATTTTGAATAAAATCGGAAAATCCGTCTTGGAGTTAATGCCTTTTTCCGTAAAATTTTCAAAACCTTTATGCTTTTCATTCTTATTAGAAAAACTATAACAAAAAGATCTTCCCACCTAAATTTAGTGAAAAAAATTTTAATACCCATTTAGAAGCTATTGCCTTTTATATGTGAATTTCTAATTTTATACATTTTTTCTTGTATTTAAAAAAAACACTTTTAGACCGAGTTTAAAGTTTGAATAGCAAAGCATGCTCAGCTTATCAAGAACAACAGTTTTTACTTATGTCCGGCAGGATCGCATCTCATCCAAGATGGTCGATACCTGATAACATAATTTAAGATAGGACACTCTGGAAAAAAATGTTCATTCTTGAAAACCGTTTCATACATCAAAATGATATTAAATATGTATAATGTGATGAAGTTCATTTAACAAAAGTATGTTTTAAGTACCGATAAATCCCAGATAACACTGTAGATCTTAGTTTTACATTGTACCCTTTGATAAAATGTTGTAAATGGCTAAGTATTGAAATACTTTTCATAAATAAAGTTGATATAAACTTGGCATGGTAACATGATGGGCATCTACCAAGTTTTATCTGTTTTTTTTTCTATCACGAATTCGAAATGGCTGACACCGAGGAACATAATTAAACATATGACCTTATGGGAAAGTGTTGTAAAAATTTGGAAATCTGGAAAAATTAAAACTAAAATTTATGATAAAAGGGATGATTTTGATTTCACTATTACTAATTTCCCTTTTCTTGATGGCGACGTTCCTGCAGCACCATCATATACGGGGTGTATATATCTCAACTGGTACGATTCCAAGCGTCTGATCTACTCTTGACGACTTTAATGAACGTAACCCAAACTATTACAACAAGGTTACAGATTTCATTGATTGATATAAACACTTTTAAGAAGTTTTATAGAAGATATGAACATTTGGTATCTAAATATAATATGACTCGGAAACAGCTTATTTCTAAAGGCATTTCTCACCCACGTTTTTACGGAAATGTTGTTAAAAATGTCAAAAAATGATTAAAAAAATCCAGAAAAACTGGGACGTAACTTACACTCTTTACGTAATAGGGGATACTGACCGGATATTCTTCATGATTCCGTTAAATTGGCTTTGGGATCCAATGACCTGAAGATTTTACAATTATACTGGCCTCTCACTGATACTGCCGATGTCTACTGAAATCCATGATGATTCTTTACAAAACCCTTCAGGAAGTTTTGAATTTAATTATTATTCCGTAGTGCGACAGTGTTTTACCAGCAGACTAGGCTCCTTGAGCTAGCCGGCAGTTTAGCGGCGAGCAGTCCTCGATCCATCTTTCTAAATTACGTTTTTTTTTCTATTCTTTCCTTATAAAGATTGTGGTCTTAGAGTTTGTGGTCTACCTGTATTGTGTTTTATTTGTTTGCTTATTATTCTATAGGGAAACGGGATGGAAAAAGAGGAGATACAAGTATAGGGGCCTAAATTCGACAAAATACAACCAGAATGATGGATAAGAGGATATTTTTGTTTGTTTGTTTGTTTTTGTCTGTCGATTTGTCGGCATGGGTGTCGACGTATATTTGTTCGGCATAATAAAAGAGTGTCTTTCAACACATATTATAAACATAGGCATACTATTTCTTCCTTTTGGAACAATTGTTATATAACGTATATTCCGTCAGATACGAATATTATATGTTTGTTGCGTTGGAAAAAAAAAATTATTATTCTTTATCCTGTTGGAACAAATATTATGAAAGAAAAATGGCACATGACATCTAATGCAACCTTGGATTTCTATTTTACATATTTTTGATAGCTGACAAATGTATTATAAACATTGACATAATATTTCTTCGTTTGAAAAAAAATTTATATGTCATTTATTACATGATGAACAAATAAAATGATTTCTCTAATGATATGTCAAGTTTAAACCGGTTTTGACCCGTTGGATAAATTTTCTTTATTCAACGTATGTTGAATAAAGCCCCGTGCAATTTCCCGCCAAATCTATTCGGTATACAGTTCTCGGTCTTTATCATTGATCATTAGAGAAAAAGATTACACCACTTTATCCCAATTATAACCATATTTTATCCACTCTCGATAATTAAATTTGAAATTTTTAAAATGCTCGGGAAGCCTCGCAATTAAAATTTTAAAATTTAACTATCTCTAGTGGATAAAATATGGTAATGAACGGGATCTTGTGGTGTAATCTATATTTATTCTGTAATATATAAATACTAATAGTAAAATTGCATTGACATTAAAATGAATAAAAAAAGGATAATGAATAAAAAAAGATATTCACTAGATAGAAATGGAAAGGATATTCACCGCGGATATTCACCGCGGGAAACGTCACGTGGGACACATTTTTAGAAAAAGGGAAATCCCGTATTTATATCGTTCAATCATATTGCTTTATATTATTAATTTGATATCGTTTGAGAAATTTAATTGGCGGAGAAGTGGTCACATGACTCCCTGTATAAAGTGATATTGCATGGCTATATCGCACGTTACTAAATATAGACCAAAATAATCTTTCATATCAGTAACTAGCATAGAAGTATTTTA
This sequence comes from Modiolus philippinarum, assembly GCA_002080025.1. NCBI lineage: Eukaryota > Metazoa > Mollusca > Bivalvia > Mytilida > Modiolidae > Modiolus > Modiolus philippinarum. The sequence goes on along the minus strand of MJUU01069348.1, from coordinate 39,588 downwards.
TAATCAGATGAAATGAAATTTTACTTAAATAAAGTAAAATCTTTTTCTTTTGTGCGAAATTTATAGGATTTAAAGATCAAACTCAATTATATATCCTTAAAGGTTTATACAACTGTATATGCATTTGTGAAATATAGGCTTTCTTTGTTTTAAGTCTTTTTAGTTCTTTCTTGTAAATTAATTACAGCATGTGTTAGAGGTCTATATAATGTTATATCGACCTAGAAAAGCATATCGACCTCGGATTTCATCCTGGGTCGATATGCATTTCTCAGGTCGATATAACATCATATCGACCTCGTACACATGCTATAATTGTATAGTAACATTGTTGCGTGGCAACGTCATGGCATCACTAGAAACAGAATGGCTACATCTAAAAAAAGACGATTCGCTTGTATTGATCAGCAGAAAATGGTGCAAGTATGGAAAGAGGAAGATACTTAAAATACGTAAAAAGCAAGAGGAACTCTGGTAAAGCCGTTGGGGAAAATCTCTTACGGATTTCGACAACATATCGCACAGAATCGTCGCACATTATACAGATGCAAAAAGTGAAAAGGAAGAACACCAGCATTCATTTAAAAGACAGAAATCATCGATAATTAGNTTACTCTTTTATTTAGAGGCCAACTCCGACCTACCGTTGGATGTGGGGTTTCCTCACCGTTCATTGAAGATCTTATGGTGGCTTTGAGTTGTTATTGCTTCCCTTAGGGTCGTTGTCTCTTTGACACATTCCCCGTTTCCCTTCTTTTTCTTATTAATAGTAAAATTGCATTGACATTAAAATGAATAAAAAAAGGATAATGAATAAAAAAAGATATTCACTAGATAGAAAGGATTTTCACTCCATGGAAAGGATATTCACCACGGGAAACGTCACGTGGGACACATTTTTAGAAAAAGGGAAATCCCGTATTTATATCGTTCAATCATATTGCTTTGTAACATTGTTGCGTGGCAACGTCATTGGCATCACTAGAAACAGAATGGCTACATCTAAAAAAAGACGATTCGCTTGTATTGATCAGCAGAAAATGGTGCAAGTATGGAAAGAGGAAGACACTTAAAATACGTAAAAAGCAAGAGGAACTCTGGTAAAGCCGTTCACATAATTTTTGGGGAAAATCTCTTACGGATTTCGACAACACATCGCACAGAATCGTCGCACATTATACAGATGCAAAAAGTGAAAAGGAAGAACACCAGCATTCATTTAAAAGACAGAAATCATCGATAATTAGGATAAAAAATGTATTCTTTAAATAAAGTTTTTCAAAGAACGTTCGCTTTTTACATAAAAATGTCGATCCCCTCTCTTCTTCACATTCTCCCACCAGTGTGGAACAATCGGAAAAAGATAAATGACGAAGTTGACTCTTCTAGCGAACATCTGTTGTTTAAAGCCTTGTCAAAACAACTACATGCCGATAGCAGAATAATTCAGAAAATCTTACTCGTTACTAAATACTAGTAGGCCTATCAATAAAAGGTTCCAGCTAACACTGATCGTTCCTTGAAAAAAAGCAAATATCACAGAACGTATCAAATCTTCTTCGATTTACAAGCAAATACTTTTCAGGTACTGAGTTCATTCACTTCATATAATTTTGGACCTCAAACTTCCTTTAGAAACAAATACCGTATAGTTGTATCAGTATGAGCTACATGTACATTTCCTTCAAATTAAAAGTTGAAAACTCAGTATTAGCTAGATTCTGTGAATTTCTGACAGTAAATCCGAGTTATAATGCATTATAACTCCTTTATGCGACCCGCTATTGGAGTTGTCTCCCTTTGTGCACTGCCCTTCGACACGTAAAGAATTCTGACGCCACTATAACGCTTCGGCTGATGTCATCAGGTCCATCAGTTGATTTTTGGAGGACGAAAAACTTCTGTTCTAAAGTTCTAAAAGCTCTAAAGTTTAAAAAGTATTGAACAATGGTGTACTAATACTTATGACTTTAAATTGTATGATATTTGACGACCGATGGGTGAGAGAAGCTGGTAATTTCGACGGATTTAAAGGATTTGTGCGGAGACCGCATGCCATGGCTTGCCGATGAACGAGAAATTCTAAGGACTTCTTGGAGTACATGTGAACAAAGGGATACATTGTGACAGTTTTTTTTCTACAGTGTTTTGGTAAAAATTAAGGTTGGTGTTAAACATTCTTGTGTAATTATTAATTATGAGATTTTACGTTTTCGGAAGCTCTCACATGGAAAGGTTCAGGAGGCTGATGCAACAATATAACAACCCTTGGTACCTCCAAAACCATTTGGTGAGGCTTCATGGCGTGAGCGGAGGCACCGTATCTTCCCTCTTCAGTAATTTAGGGGAATTTTTTTTATTTCAGACCAGATATGCTATTTGTTCAGCTAGGTAGCAATGACAAAAGTAACGTTAGTTCAAATGTATCTCATGTAGTTTTGTCATTTGAAATTGTAATTCAAGCTTTGATAGGTTTAGGCATTAGAAAAATACTTTTAGGTCTAGTATTTTATACAAAATATGTAGCTGCATGGCGTGGACTAACGCTGGTGCAGTATAACGAGAGAGCCTATCGGCTAAATGTTGGCTTAATGGAGATCGGGCAAAGGTTCCCTGAACATGTGGTATTTTGGCGTCACAGGGGTTTTCAGTTCCCGGGCTTAGATATTTTGTTACCTTGAGGTATTCATTTAAACATTGAGGGTAACCATAGGTTGTTTTACAATCTGAGAGGGTCGTTTCTGTACGCAGAAAAACTACTTAGTTACTGAATGATAAATATGACGAAATGGATATGGGGTGGGGGGGGGCAACGTAGGTAGAACTACAAAGGGGATTTCANAAATGTTTTCACTGTTCCCAGTACAACCCCTTATGGACAGTGAGTTTTTCGTGTTTGCTTCATTTTCTTGATATTAATTTAAATTTCAAGTGTAAGTTTTGTTGCATAGAGGGGGTATGGGAGCAGGATATGCATAAAAGCTAATATGAATGTTGCACTTACTGGACGAATTTTTTCTATTGAAAGTCATTGATATTGTTTCAGATAATGCCACCAGTGAATGGGGGACATGAGCGGAGGTCCAGCAGGCTTAGGGAGAAGAGAAGTAATGCGCCTAGCGCATCAACTAAAAGAACGCGGGATCGTGCTCCGTCTAGAAAAAAGAAGTCAACTGCAAGTTCTCAAAACCTAGAGACTGCTACCAGCATTTCAGATGCGTCCACGTCAGTATCCATTAACAACTCTCAACCAGGTCTACCAGTCGTCAGTGTCTATGAAAATGTTACATCCATGAACAGTGATCGTACGAACAATGATATTACTTTAAAGATCGACGGGCTAGCAACCACCGTGTCGACAATGAAAGAACAATCAGATGAGATGGCCAAAATCGTTCTGGTTCCGTCGTCCGAAAAGAACACTGATCCTGTATCAGTCTTAGAACCATTAGGTAATGATCAGTCCGGGTCAGATTCCGAACGCGTCGTTCAACAGGAGGCTCCATGCTGCATACCAGGAAGGGACAATACCAGTAGTATTAACTCTGAACTTTTGCAATTATTAAATAATAGGTCAATTACAGGTAGTCATTCTAACATAAATACTGAAATTGTACCAACTTTTATACAGTCTAATAATAATCAAACTGAGTTAATGTCGAATAATTTGCAAAGCATGTTGCCTTTGGGTTAAAATGTAGCAGACCCCATAAAAACCAAAATTTGGGCCAACGAATATATAGATTTGGGCTCTCTTATCAATACTCCATGGGGGAAATCGAACACGAGGTCATTAGTTGTCGAGAATAACAAGTTATCTTTGGCAGACCATACAAAACGGATAAAATTCATTGATACTTGGATTTCGGCCTTTTCCGTTTTCATGACGATTTATTGTCAAAAATACCCAAACACATATCCTGATCTGCTTAAGTACATGGATATTGTAAGGGATATGAGTAGGCGAAAGGGGAATTGGTACCAGTATGACATTGACTTTAGACAGTCGAGGTGCCAGTTAAAGGTGTCATGGGGGCAGATGCATCATCAGTAATGGCTTTCTCACATGTTTACCGATGAAAATAGAGATAACGCGGTTAATATTCAAGATTTGTCTACCCGCGAAAAGGAGAATAACATAGTACCTAGAGTACCTAAGGGATACTGCATAAGATACCATAAAGGGGAATTTTGTCGTCTTCCGTGCTACTATAACCATAGATGTTACATTTGTAACCAAATGCACCCTGCGGTTCGCTGTAACGGAAATAGCCAGATTAGCGAACCAAATTTGTATAACCCATCCCCTGAGTATAGGTTATTTCGTCCCCAACATAGAAACCCAACCGGAAACCAGTCATTCAGATCACCAAGAGTGTACTCCCAACGACCAAGATTTGCCTAACCTGCCAGATTTAACAAACGTTAAGTTGCCCACGCCGATAAATGTTGATATTTATAGAAAAT
>MJUU01069348.1:15805-34698 GCA_002080025.1 Modiolus philippinarum | reverse complement strand
TCTAAAGGCTTGCAACTATGATCAATATGAGTCTGACTTTCTGATAGACGGGTTTACAAAGGGGTTTTCATCCAATTGTTTGAAGGATTCGCACGATCTAGGGCCAGATTGCGAAAATCTGAAATCAGCTAGGGAAAGACCGGATATTGTATCAGACAAGATATGAAGGGAGCTGAAGGACGATCGCATAGCGGGGCCATTTTTTGAGAAACCTTTAAAAAATTATTTCAACGTAAGTCCGATTGGTCTTTGTAGAAAGAAAGACCCCAACAAATTTAGATTAATCTTTCATCTTTCGCATCCGAAGGGGGATTCCGTAAATGATTTTATTTCTGATGAATGCTCTACCGTCCAATACACTGCTATTTCTGAGGCAATTCAGGGGATAAAGAGTTATAAAACTCCATATTTAGCTAAGACAGATATAGCTAGAGCATATAGATCCATATAGAAATCTGCCTATTAAACCCGAGGAATATCATCTGTTTGGTTTTAAATGGAGGGGCATTTTTTATTATGACAAATGTGTTAGTTTGGGTTGCTCTTCAGCTCCACAAACATTTGAAAGAGTTAGTACTAGTCTCCATTTTATTGGTCAGTCACATATGCCAGAAGGTGCTATTTTTCATATTTTAGATGACCTTTTGATTGTAGCACCAAACGAAGAAAAGTGTGCTAGGTACCTCCAAAAGTTCGTGTCAATTTGTAAATCAATAGGTTTTCCTATGGCAGCAGAGAAAACTGAAGGGCCCGTCACTTGTCTGACCTTTCTAGGGATTGAACTTGACACTGTTTGTCGCGAAGCCAGACTTCCCCGGGATAAATTAGATAAATGCTTGAGCTTTATTGACGATTTTTTGCGCCGTAAGAAGGTCACATTAAGAGAATTACAGTCCCTCCGTGCTTTGCTTAGTTTCGCGTGTCAGGTGGTGTTACCCGGTAGGCCTTTTTACGGCGGATGTTTGACTTGTGTAAAGGGTTAAGGAAGTCATTTCACAGAATTAAGCTGACTAAAGGTAAGGGTTTGGAAAGAATTTTTAGAGAACTTCAACGGTAAATGCTTTTTTCACGATAATAGGATGATGTCGGCAGAGTCATTACATTTGTCAACTGATGCATCGGGGAGTCTCGGTTTTGGGGGAATTTTTCAAACAGCCTGGTTTTATGGGCTTTGGAATGAGCACTGGCTTCCGTTGTCGATAACAGTCAAGGAACTTTATCCGATAGTACTAGCTGTCGAACTGTGGGGAGAAAGGTTACAAAATAACTCCGTCTGTTTTCATTGTGACAATCTCAGTCTCGTCTGGGTCCTAAACAAGCTAACGAGTAAGGACCCGAAAATCATGTTTTTGATAAGGAGACTAGTACTAGTTGCTTTAAGATATAATATTTTAATTTCGTCAGTACATTTGAGTTCTAAAAGTAACCTGCTTAGTGACTTATTGTCCCGTTTACAGGTAGACAAGTTCAAAGTGTTGATGGGAAATGCCGATCCAATACCTACCAGGATACCTCCTCTGCCAACGTTGCCGATTTAAGAACTATAGCGGAAAATCTAGTAGGGTCTTCTATTGCTAAATCTACCCAGTCGCAGTATACTAAAGTTTGGACAGAATTTGAAAAATTTTGCAAGGCTTACCTTGATCCATCATGTGCAAAAATTCCCGTCTCAATTTCTACTTTGTCTTTATTTTTGGCTTCTTTGTATGAAAGAGGGTTTGCGCCATCTACCATGTACACATACAATTCGGCAATCGGGTTCTTGCATAAGTTGAATGGACGCGACGACCCAACATCTTCAGACTTTATAAAGAAACTACTTACAGGCGCTAGGAAAACGCGGCTTCGCGCAGATGACAGAGTACCAATAACGCAACCAATTTTACATAAATTAGTCTCAGCGCTGGAGAACTGTTGTGGTGATCCTTACTATAGAATATTATTTAGGAGTATGTTCCTAACAGCTTTTTACGGGTTTCTTCGGGTAGGTGAAATGACAGCAGATAAAGATATTCGTAATAATCACTGTTTAAAACTACGAGACATCGAGTTTCATTCAAATGGGTTTTACATCATTTTTAGGTCCCATAAACATTCGGTTCCGGGGCAAGTCTCTAAAATCAGCGTGACTAAGCAGGTGTCTGGTAATGTATGCCCGGTACATTGTATGAATTATTACTTAACTGTAAGGGGGAAACAAGAAGGAGCATTGTTTATTCATCCTTATGGTTCCCCAATTTCACGCTCTCAATTTACAGAAGTCTTGAATGGTGCGTTAATTTTCGTAGGTCTTCCAACGAGCGTTTACAAAAATCATTCGTTCCGTATCTGGGCTTGTACTTGGTACACGGAGAGGGGCCTATCTGATTCGAAATTGCGACAACTGGGTAGATGGCGCTCCAATGCATTCCTAAAATATATCAGGCCTTAACTGGGAAGACAGACAGACTTTACTGGGATAGTATCAATTGTTTTGTCTTGTATGACGAGCTGTAGCAGTCATACAAGTATCAGGGCCTTAGCCGTTATTAATCTATTCTGTTTATGACTAGCTGGAGCGGTCATAATGTACATAGTGTATCACTGCATGATTTTTGATTTATTGTTTCAAATTATGACCAGCTGGAGCGGTCATACTATTTGGTGGTGTATACCATATAAATTTGTACATGATTTGATTGACTTACTAGTAGATGATATGACGTTATGATTTTTTATGGTTTAAGTCAACAATCAGCTGCGGGTGGGGGATTACTTCGTAATCTTTGGCAGTTTTTCGAACCCCACCTTCGCATTTTGATGTTTTGTAAATATGTTATTAATTTCAAATAAACTCGTCCACGTTACGTGGACCATTTTCGCCAAACATTTATATTGTATGTCCTTACTCTGCCCATGCGAACGAAGCTTGCTGCATGTTTACTACATCACAATATATAGTTGCTTATTTGCCGAAAACAAAACCAAAGTTGTATTTCATTCAGATCCAAGCAAAGTGGGAAACCATGACCTACATTTCGTGCTTAATGGTTGGTAACATTGAACTATATTTTATACTTGATTAATGGTAACATTGACCTATATTTTATGCTTGATCGGTGGTCACTTTGACGTACATCTTATGCTGGATTGGTCGTGATGTTTATCTTGGTAACTATATGTAGTCAGGCCATTCCAATGGCTAACCATCTCCAACAAAGTTTAAATCGGTATGCTACTGTCGCCATGTCACACTTATAGCTTGAAAAGGAGGAGCATAAATCCGAGTTATAATGCATTATAAATCCTTTATGCGACCCGATATTGGGGTTGTCTCCCTTTGTGCATTGCCCTTCGACACGTTAAGAATTCTGACGTCACTATAATGCTACGGCTGATGCCATCAGGTCCATTAGATGATTTTTGGTGGACGAAAAACTTCTGTTCTAAAGCCTCCCTTTCCCCAACCGCCTACTTATGTTATGGTTCAGTTTTCGGTAATTTTAAAGTGTTGAGTAGAATTACATATATATGTTGTAAGATAGCGCGTCTGTTAGTTTAACATTTTAGATTGTTTTTATCATGAATGGTATGTTTGTATCCTAACTGGGTCTACATTTTCGCTATGACATGCTATTAGACTTTGTAGTTTGAAATGAGAATGTCTGAAATTATGCCAATTCATAGTAAATGTTGTGTTGATGTTTTATTTGATAAGTGTGACGTGGGGCCGTTTTTAAAACTCCACCTTCGCATTTTGATGTTTTGTAAATATGTTATTAATTTCAAATAAACTCGTCCACGTTACGTGGACTATTTTCGCCAAACATTTATATTGTTTGTCCTTACTCTGCCCATGCGAACGAAGCTTGCTGCATGTTGACTACATCACAATATATAGTTGCTTACTTGCCGAAAACAAAACCAAAGTTGTATTTCATTCAGATCCAAACAAATTTGGAAACCATGACCTACATTTCATGCTTAATGGTTGGTAACTTTGAACTATATTTTATGCTTGATTTAATGGTAACATTGACCTTTATTTTATGCTTGATCGGTGGTCACTTTGACCTACATCTTATGCTGGATTGGTCGTGATGTTTATTTTGGTAGTTATGTGTAGTCAGGCCATTCCAATGGCTAACCCTATCCAACAAAGTTTAAATCGGTATGCTACTGTCGTCATGTCACACTTATGGCTTGAAAAGGAGGAGCATAAAGATTACAATTAAATCATATCTATTGTTTTACTTATCCTCAAAATATTTTTTTTCAAAAAGTATATTTTTCATTTATTTTATGCAATGTCCAGGGCCTCTTTAATTCGACACCCATGCATAAAGAATTTCTAGGTGTATGGTATATTACATGATGATAAATGAAGAATTATTATGTATTTATCGGATAATAGAATAAAACAGTCACTGTCTTTAGTTTCGGTAAATGTGCAGTGTTATTGACTTTTTGGAAAACAGATATTCACCTCGCCATGCGGCTCGGTGAATATCTGTTTTCCCAAAATTCAATAACACTGCTCATTTACCTCAACAAAAGACAGTAACTGTATAATATTTTTCCCGATGGAAAAATTTCCAGGTGATATTTTATCTTTTGGGACAAATATTATGATGAAACTGATATTCTGTCATATGATAGAGTGACTCTGTTTGGAATTTGCATAAAGTAACGGCAGCTACACCATTTTTTTTTTTTTGCATCCTTTAGAATACTGCAGCAATACAGTTCTAGCAGACAATTGATCTGTTGTCTGTGAATTGATTATCTTGACATAAGTAAAAAAAAAGACAGAAAAAAACGTGCGCGATTTACTTTCAATTACAAATTGCTGACTTACCCTTTTGTAGATTCAAAAGGACAATGTTTATTTTAACTGGCTTCAGCCATCACGAGCATTTGTGATCACTTTGCGTCTGTAATCCGTCTGGTGTATACAATTTTTATTCAAAGGTCTCTTTATCTGAAACAACTGTTGCAGTTAGAACCAAACTTCTTCCTCTGAAACAACTTGGAACCAAACTTGGTCATAATAGTCTTTAGATAGATTCAGGTTCATGTGTTATCTAAGATGACTTTCAGCGGGGGAGCATAGGTTACATCGAACCTTACGGGAAACACATTTACAAAACTACCTGGCCTATAAGACAAACAATATTAGTTGCGTGGTACCCTGTAAAGGGATTTTTTAAATTTGTACTTTATTGAAGATGGCCAACATTTGGCCCTATTGAAACACTTTCAGAGATCTTCTCTGAGCCTACCAGGCCTTCTTGAATAAGACTTGGTCACAATAGTCATTGATTTGGCGTCTGTAAAAAAGTTTTGTTTTTTTTTCAAGATGCTCGACGGTTGGAAACATACACATTCTTTCACGAGTATTTGCTTGATACTTTGGTATACTCGTCCCATATATATTGTCTGTACTTCATGACACTTTCGATATGTGATTGTTTGCAATGTTTCGCTATGCATGAAAGTGTCTCTTGCTTGATATTACACTATTTTTGCATTTTGGTTGAAATCCATGGCTTTAAATAAAAAAATTAAGCAAAAAATTTCAGCAAAAAAATCTAAACTGCCTTACTGCAAGGGAAACCAGTTCGGATTAAGGTATCATGTTGCTAGAATATTTTTAATCGATTATAGAAGATACAGCCTGACAAACAATAATTCTGAGAATAAATTTTATAAATACGGAAGCAATACCCATTATTTCAACGTTTTTTAATCTTAAGTTTATTAACAAGTTGCAAACATTTGTATGCAAATCATAGGCATGGCAGAGAGCAAGTCGAAATTGCATAAAACGTTCATTATCTTTTTATTTTCGCTTGAACAACTCCGTATTCCTTGTATCATTTGTATGGTGGCATAGTTCTGCCCCCTACTTGTCAGATAATTTAGAAGACTTGTCAGATATTTATGTCAACATGTCAGATATTTATGTTGACTTGTCAGATAATTATATTCACTTGTCAGATAAAAAATTATCTCATTATGTGGTCTATTGACCAGCTAACGCCAATGTCTGCCATTCTGAAGTCAACATAAATATCTGACAAGTCGAAATAAATATCTGACAAGTCCACATAATTATCTGACAAGTCGACATAATTATCAGACAAGTCGGCATAAATATCTAGCAAGTTGACATGTGGACTTGTCATATATTAATGTCGCTTTGTCAGATATTTATGTGGACTTGTCAGATAATCATGTCGACTTGTCAGATAATTATGTGGACTTGTCAGATATTTATGTTGACTTTTAGATGGCAGAAATTGGCGTTAACTGGTTAAAAGACCACATAATAAAATAATTATTTATCTGACAAGTGAACATTATTATCTGACAAGTCAACATAAATATCTGACATGTTGACATAAATATCTGACAAGTCTACTTAATTATCTGACAAGTAGGGGGCAGAACCATGCCACCATACATTTGAATGTGTCTACTCTGTGTTCAATTGTATCATGCTCCGCGGTTTTTTGTTCCCATAATTACGCACCCTTGTTGGATAAATCGCCAAATACAAATATAACGAGTGAATTCCAGGAACTGATACTTTCAGAAAATGTCAGGTAGATAATAAGGAAAAGACGGAACCATCGATGTTTTGGATATGGTCTAAAACATTAACGTCCCACCACTTTTATTGGACACAATATGAAAAAAATGAAAAAAAATAGGGTCTATGAAAAAAGGCATAGTTGGATAATCTAATCTTTCCCCACAGTTTATTAAAGGATCTAGGGAAGTGAGATTTAATGTGTGGATAACTTATCATATGTAAAATCAATAGGAAAATTTATTTACACCAATTTTAATTTCATATGCTTTGTTGACTTATTAATGAAATATGTACCACCCTACCGCATGTAAACAAAAAATGAGCTCCGTGTTTTTTGTTGTTTTTTTTTTGTTTTTGTTTTTTTTTTTTTTTTTTTTTTTTTTTTTTTTTGGTGCCCTCTCCGGTTCTGTGTAACAGAATACCCGGCGTGTGTTTTATTGTTTTTCTTGTGCAGTTCCCTGGTTGATTGTGACATGTGACACACTTCAGATCTTCATTTAGCATTGGACCCTATGGGAAAATGTTGTAAATTGTCAAGTCATGAAAATAGTTTCATGTATGAAGTTGATATCAAGGAAACGTGGTAGCATGATGATCATTTACCATATTTTCTATATTTGTACCGATCAAGAATCCAAAATGGTCTTCACTCCAGGACATATTTTGCATAGAAAGTGAGGGAAAGTGTTGAAAATTGTTAGTTCTTGAAATCGGTTTTACAGATCAAGGGGAGATATTTTAATACCGACCATAAATCCAAGATGGCCTCCACTGCAGATTTTATTTTAACATGGGACACTATTGAAAAATTGCTAATTCATATATCAAGTTGATATTAACTAGGCATGATGACATGATGGTCATCTACCAGATTTTATATGTTCGTACCGATCACAAATCCAAAAGGGCAGACACCGGGAGCATAGTTAAACAAAAGGACCCTATGGGAGAGTGTAGTTATTGTTAATTTTTGAAATGCATTTCATACATCAAGTTGGTATTAACTATGTATGGTAACATAACGGTCATTTAACAATCCAAAATGGCCGCCACTGCATATCTCAATCTAACATTAGATCCTATTGCAAAATGTTGTAAATCGCCAGTTCTTGAAAACCGTTTCCATATATCAAGTTGATATTAACTACGCATGGTAACATAATTGTCGTCTACCAATTTTATATATTTGTACCAATCATAAATCAAAAATGGCAACCACCGGGGGATATAATTTTACATAAAACTGTGTGTTAAAATGTAATTGAAAACCGTTTCATTCATCGAGTTCATCGAGTTGATATTAACTATACATTTTAACAAGACAGTAATCTAGCAGATGAATCATTTTACTACCGATAAAAAAACTAAAATGGCTGTCACTTCAGATTAATCATTTAACACTGTGGTAAAATTTTAGATCAATAGCCACCAGGTAAGCGATACAGGCGCCATGAAAGAAGAGTGCTAACAGAAAAACACAGGTTAGCGGAACCATCGATTTGAATTCATTCATTGTCGTTAACACAGGTGTGATGAAGAAAACCTACAAGTTTCAAAATAAAATAGATAACCCCAAATCTAGAATCCGCTGTCATTCTCATCTTGGTCGAATTATCAATGGAATGTTTGTGAATAAATAATTATGGACCAAGTTTTTAGGAATTTTAAAAAGCATGGTTTGTTAATGCATTTATGATCATTTATGCTTAAATATAATCCACTGTTGTTTAAAATTTCGACAAAGTATTCATATTTGATTATGATTATAATGTGTAGTCAATTTTGATGGTCATCTAAAATCTACTGGAGCTATCACTATATAATTACAACACATTTGAACGTGTAAAGTTATTGGGTTTTTTCACGGCGCTCTTAGTATGTTGTTTGAGATAACATATGTAGGCTCAAAAAGTTTTTACGTTATCATCAAGTACCGATTTAGTGGTTATTTTTGCTGGCATCAGATTTTCTTGACGGATATGCTGATACTGCACAAAAACCACACCACTAAATACAACCTATATTGTACATTTGTACATTAAATGATAGGAAAATTGAAATCAAACGAAAAATGTGAAATTTGCAAACATATCAATATAACTTATTTTAAAAAACAGTTTTATTTTTTCACTTTCCCCCATATTTGTTGGTATTGTTTATTTGAAAAGCTGACTAACAAAGGGAATATTAAATAATCAACAACTATTTCTGTATACGATAGGTAACAAAACGTATGTTGTTCCTAGGATATAATATTACTAATGTATAGAAATATATGATATTAATATTTCATTAACATGGAACTTGAAAGACCTTTTATTATTCAAACAAGAGGCTCTCAAGAGCATATTTCGCTCACCTGGATGATCGCCTTTTGATAACCGGAGTGTCACCATGGTCTAATTAAAAAAAAATGCTTCCAGATCTGGCTTCTCCCTCAGATGAGGTATATTTGTATAAATAATATCATCACAATTTTTCTAATGGGGCAACCAATACACTATATTGACTAACTTTGCTTCCAGCTGGCTCGACGATTTCAGAGGATTTTTGAATTCCTTTCCTATAGGGTCCTAGTTTAATTATGTTCCCAGAGGGCAACCAAATTTGATGAGGTTCGAACATTAAAATCGCAAACTTTAAAGAGTACTTTTGTGATTAAGTTTGGTTCAAATTGTTCTGTTGTTTCGGAGGAGATCTTTGAACGCATTTCCTATAGAGTCTAATGCTGCGTTCACACGTACAACATTTGTGATGCGCAGTATCCAATTCGCATCAAACTAATACGCATTGGAAAAGTATTTGCGGTCACGAATGGAATACGCTTAACGTTCACACGTAAAACTTTAATCACTAATGCGCATTACTTATGATCACTTGTTTAGGTCTTAAAGTATTCAATTAATTAATTGAAATATTTGACCATATCTATGAAAGAACAATACCTTTATTTTTTTGTCCTAACAGTATCTTAATAACGAATTTTTTACCTCAATTTCCGTATTGAATTATCAAGTTATATTGTTATTATGTCATCGTTATATTTCTCTTCTATATTTCATATTAATACAGTCATATTTTGTTGTTGTTCAATTTCTTATATATTAACAATACAATACACAAGATAATACGTCAGCTTGAAAAAATGAGATCCAAACTACTAGTCCCCGGACCGAAGATAGTTCGCTGTATTCAAAGGTATAACAGCAATTTTTTAAGGTATTAACAGACAAAAATACTAATATTTTATCATTCCATCAGGTGATTTGATAATTTCCCGTGCAGTAAGATTCTATTGTTGGTAAATTTTCGCATTATTTTTTCAGATCTGAAACAATTTGTTATTAAGGTCATGATTAAATGTTTTAAACATTTGAAATATAATAAGTGTTTCACATTTGATAATTTAAAAACAAAACGATATATATCAACAACATATGCAAAAATTAAGGCTTATCATAGCTTCGAATTGTCTATTCCAGGTAAATGGTCAATTGATCATTTATCTTTCATATGTTTAACTCATCTTGTGTAATTGTTTTCCTTTTATTTCAATTTCTCTTATCTTATTTAGAGGCCATTCTATCGAGATAGAAAAGCGTATTGTCCCTGCGTTTGTCAATATATCTGATATCCGTACGAGATTCAAGAGATTATGTTAGTTTGTTTTCGTCGCATTTAATTCGTTTAAAATCTTAAATCTGATCTTATTAAAACATTTTACAGTTTTATATCGATATCTGTTCTTAGTGTTGCTGCTGTGAATATATTTTGTTAATATTTACTGACCAAAATGAGTAGTTTCTTTGTTCTACCAGGGCACACTGGTTGAAGCTGCTGCTGTGAAATTCAGCATGGGGTCTACGGTCAGCTACAATTTTTTAGTCTCCCAAATGTTGCTTAGTTAGCCCTACATAAATTAAGCAACCGCGCCCGAATAGACGGGATGTGCCAGCGCGGGAGAGCCGAGCCAAGGAAGATGGGATCATAGGTCTTCCAGAAGGCGTACAGATCGTACGGGGGTTGAATGACCATATGGATGAACGATCGGGCATGGTGTAGGAAATTTTTCGAACTATAATACTAGTATGTCGTATCCCGTACAATAAAGTGCTAATCGAAATAATCTTTTGCATTAATTTCTTGATTTATAATATTTTCGATTTTTTTAATTTGTGTGATTTCTTGATTGACAATGTAGTGTGCAGATTGAGCCGAAGTAGCTCGCTTTGCTAGGTTCTGTTTATCCTTGTTTTTTCCATTGAGTCGAAGCAACTCGCATTTTTACTGTTTTTCATTCGTTTGTTGTAATTGTCTATCGTTTGTTGTAATTGTCTATCGTTTGTTGTAATTGTCTATCGTTTATCGTTTGTTGTAATTGTCTACCGTTTATCGTTTGTTGTAATTGTCTATCGTTTGTTGTAATTGTCTATCGTTTGTTGTTATTGTCTATCGTTTGTTGTAATTGTCTATCGTATCGTTTACCGTTTGTTGTAATTGTCTATCGTTTGTTGTAATTGTCTATCGTTTGTTGTAATTGTCTATCGTTTATCGTTTGTTGTAATTGTCTATCGTTTATCGTTTGTTGTAATTGTCTATCGTTTATCGTTTGTTTAATTGTCTATCGTTTGTTTTAATTGTCTATTTTGTTCTGTTCTGTTTTGTTTTGATTTATTAATTGTTTTCTTAGCTGTTTTGCGTTTGATTAGTATATATCCAAACAAAATTTCAAAGTAATGGATTCCTCAGACGGATTAGAGGTTGAATGTAAACTCTTGCAACCTTTGACAGAGAAGCGACGTGTTGTGTCAAAATGTGTATTCTGTTGCATCAAGGGATCTATCCGTCGAGAAAGCACCATCGTTGGTACAAAGCGGGGCATTGCTACAGTACTACAACTATATAATGACAGAATCAAAATCTATGAAGATGATTTATTCCACAGGGAACTGAGAAGTATTATTGAAAAACAAAATGTGCCTGATGCAGAACTTCACTGGCACAGTGTGTGCTATAAAAAATTTACCAAACAATTGAAAAATGTCAAGTCAAAATGTACGAGTAATGTATCATCAACGGACTCGCTTGGACATGATGGTCCTTCCACTCGATCTTCTACCGCAAACTTTGAATGAAAATCTATGTGCCTATTTAGCAACATTACCTGCATTGTGGCTAGACAAAGAGATCCTATGAGTAACGTTGCAGGCCAGTCTGTTTTGAAAAACCTTTAGTTAGTGCAAGTGCCGAAAGACGCGGTGATTGGGTCCTTCTCAGACGTATCTCTAATATCGATTTGGTCGCTTTTGATGCTCAGTACCACCGCTAATGTTATCAAGCATAA
Organism: Modiolus philippinarum; assembly: GCA_002080025.1. Taxonomy (NCBI): domain Eukaryota; kingdom Metazoa; phylum Mollusca; class Bivalvia; order Mytilida; family Modiolidae; genus Modiolus; species Modiolus philippinarum. Next base: position 22,777 of record MJUU01069348.1, on the reverse strand, counting down.
TTATGTATCCGAGAGAAACATCAAATCGAAATGTTGTGACAAACAAGTCTCCAGAGTCGATCCATACCAAGAAGCATTTTTCAAATTAGTTTCTAAAATTGAACAACCATTGTTCCACGAAGGCGCCGTGTTTGAAATCCCAAAGCTTCTTGATAAATATTAACAATATCTTCATGAGGATGGTGTCGATAGTCCAGGTTATCCATTTCATCGACTAAAATAAAGTTAACAAATCATTATAGGGACAGAATCATATTCAAAACACAGTCTAGTAGTACCAATAACGTCAAATGACAAATACAGCAGTTGATTCTAATATTTCTACTGTCGTATCTCAATCACAGGGTTGTCAACCGAACGAATGTGAGGCTGTATCTGATAACGTGAAGATCCGAACTCTTTTTGAGGCCGCGGCTATGCTTAGGGTTGATATCAAAGGTAGTCCTGACATAGAATTGTGGTGTATTGGTGACATTTCGAAAGACAATGCCTCTAAAGTTGTCCCTAATAGTGTTTATCAGTTTCTTTTGTGGCATTTGTGTGGTTCTGAAAACTAATTTGATATTTTCTCACTGAGTACAACTACAGGATACTTAGCATTGGCCAGGATTTGTACTGGTGTGTGTCAGGAGACCGTAAATATACACCCAAGCACATTGGACCAGCCATGACGATCAAACATATCACAGGTTCACAAGAAGTAATATCCATTGTGAATAAATTTGGTCATTGTTGTAATCCTAAAACAACATATAGAAAGTCAGGCTGATGCAGATGTGATTTTTCCGTCCAACATTTCGGAAGGATCTTCCATTCAGGCTGCTGCTGTGATAATGACTTTCAAGAAGAAACTCTAGATGGCAAACTCACAACACATTGTACAACAATGGTACTTTACCAGCGACAGACAAAGGAACCTTTGTCAATTTTGAAACCAGCTGACAAGTTTTGGAACCTACCAAAGCGACCCTAAAACCTGTTCACTGTAACTCTTGATAATGCCAATCAGTGTATACCCGGTTGGTCAGCATCTAACGACAAATCTACATCAAATTGTCTTGAACTGTCCGTTGTCGGATTCTAGCCAATGTTACCAGTACCGGCAACAGATCTCTCAACTATCAATACCGTCATGGATGGTTGGCAACATTATGTATAAACTAGGACAGGTGAATACAGTGTTGACACTTGATTAAGCATTGTACTGCAAGGCGAAAGAAATACAATGGCATCTCCCTGAACACTTTAAACATATGGTAGTAAGACTCGGTGGGTTCCATATTGCCATGGTTTTCTTAAACGCTTCAAGGACAGTGGACTGAAAGATGCATTGACCGACTCTAGGATACACGATGGAAACATAGTTGACCAGATATTTAGAGGCTCTCACTATAATAGGGGGATGCCACAAACTAGTTATGGAAGCCATGTGTCGTCTCCGATGGTTAACTGTCACAGATTTGTATGCTCAAGGTTTGCTAACCTTTGAAATATCTGAACATCAGATGGAGTCTGAAATATCAGATGTCCTTTAAGCATTCAAAAATGGAGAGAATATTAATGCAACTGTTGATCAACTTGCAGCTTAACAAGACGTCTACTGTGAAATTGAGAGACAAAAATGATGCCTTGTCCGCAAGGAGAAATTTGTTTGGGCGTCTTGTAGTAATTTCACAGAAGCGAAATATCAGCTTGTCTGACCTTTTTAAATACGAAGTTTCAGCAGTCCAATGGTCACTTGCAAAATCAAATGGGAGCTTGGCAAAGTGTCAAAAAGGTATAATGCTTGATGAACTAAGTTAAGTAAGTGTTGTTTGATAACACTTTAATAGTTAAAGAACAGTTGATCAGTTGTGCAAAGTACATTCCATACATAATTGCTGCTATTTTGTTTAGCGATGTTTTAACGCTTTCGATTGATTCAGTCATGTATGTTTTCGAATTGGTATCAACTGCTTAACTGTGTCCATTAAAGTAAGCTATGTTTTTGTTTGATCAGAAGAGCAATTAAATTTAAATGTATTCATAAAGACCTTCAATGCAATTTACCTGCACAATTTCGTTTATATCTGTGGCGATAGTTTCAAGTGACATTGAAAAAGATACGTTGCTCATGGGTTTCATTATTTTCCGGAAGAAATGATAAAAACTGAGAAGGAAAGGCTTGCAAACATTTGATTTCTGTACTTTATTTTCTTGGCAGCTCCAACAAAATAAACTATAGAACAATATAGTTAAGTTTAAGTATTACATGGTATATTAACAATTGAACCATGCATTTTCCGGTGAAAACACGATCTGCTATTTGTATTGTTACAAAATTAAATGAAGATGCACATAAGGTAATACAAAACGTAAAGTCAAACAAAATTTACAACATTTGTAAGTAAAACTTTTTAAGAAATAATACAAAAGCAATAGCTGAAACAAAAATTTGTACAAAAACAGAAAACAAAATATATTCACGAAAACTCAAAAAGAAGAAAACAGATGTGATAAAAGTTAAGCATAAAAAAAATAAATTGAAAAATACGTACAAAATGTAGAAAACATGTCAAATAAAACAGACAATAGTCATAAAATGTTAGAATTAACAAAACGCATGTGTTAAAATTTGAAGATTTTATCAAATGTGTACAAAAAAAATTAAATAAATACAAAATAGTTATAAAATTGTTTAACGAACACGAAAATAATTCAAAAAAATGTGTGATAAAATTTATACACTTGCAAACAAAAAAAAATGAAACAGACAAATCTTGAAACAATACATACAGAATAGTAAAATAAAAATAAAAAAAATAATTTAAAAAAAAACATGTAAAAGTATGAACAAATCACGTAGAAGTGTTATCTTTCTTAATAAGAGGGAGTCATTATAACAATCAATTTTAAATCTTGGAGAAAATGGGAGTCAAATATGAGTATTTGGGAGTTAAAACTTGAATAAAAGTAAGAAAACCGAGTATTTGAGAGGATATAGGACTTAGAAAGTCAGAGGAGGAGTGCATAGAGAGGATACAGGAGTTTAAATGCAGAGGAGTCCACATACAGGTTATAGGAGTTAAAAAAATAAAACAAAATTGGTGGAAATAAAAAAATGGAATAAACATTTGATGAGACATAAGTTGTCGAAATGCGCATATGCAGAAAATAAAATTCACAGTGACTTGGGTAATTAGTTATTTGTAAATTGTGTTGAAACGTTGTGTAAAATGTTGAAAATAGTTAAAAAAAACAAATAAAATTACTGTCTAATACAGAATTAAAATTAAATCAATTCATAAAATATTCACAGATGAAACACTATTGTAATGATAGTCAATAAAGTTCAATAGTATCATCGAGCCTTGCACCTGATAAATAATTTACGCCATAGATCGATTTCATCACATTCTGGAATTTTCGATCTATTAGAAGAAACATGACGTCATTATATAACAATAGATACATGAACCGACCAATCAAATTGCAGGACATTGAACCAATCAGAGGCAGACTTTGTGATAAATGCAGCCAATCAGAACACAGAATAATCTACCATTCACAAAACCCGGAACAAAAGTTACCGACCAATCAGAAAAACGTGATGGAGTTTAATGGAAAATTTTGGCCCAGATGTTTACACTGCTATACTGCCAACACCGTCAACCCAGTCAACAGCATGACCATCGGGGATCTTCATCAACGCACGTTGGAGAAGAGGAGATACTTTTAACTGCAAGGATACATGTACATCTACATTCGCAAATGGGAATATGAATTTGACAAAGAAGTTTGAGAAATGAAAGTTTAAGAAACTTTATCCATCAATCCGAAATGATCACTCCTTTGGAACCACGAGACGCCTTTTACGGTGGACGTACCGAAGCGTTCAAACTGTATGAAAAAGACCAGGACATATCGTAAGCAGACGTCACCTCACTGTGTCCCTATATCAACAAAACCGGAAAAATCCCTATTGGACACGCCGAGATCATCACAGAAAATTTCACTGCTGCACAAGAGTACGAAGGACTCATCAAATGTAAAGTCATTCCGCCCAAAGGACTCTATATCCAAGTACTTCCAGCCAAAATCAACAACAAATTACTGTTACCTTTATGCAAAACTTGTGCCGAAACCCATCAACAAACACTGTGTGAACATTTAGACGAGGAAAGAGCACTAAAGAAAGCTGTAGAGAAAGGATATATTATTCAACAAATATACGAAGTGGGGCAGTTCGACACGGAGCAATTCGAACCGACGTCAAAGGTCGGTGGACTTTTTACAGAATATATTAATACCTTTCTAAAAATGAAACAGGAAACGAGTGGGTGGCCAGAGTGGTGCAATACCGAAGAAGATAAATGGAGGTATATAAAAGACTATTATGGAAAAGAAGGTAATCTCCTAGATTATGATAACATCAAGAAAAATCCCGGATTGAGAGCACTGGCCAAGCTTATGTTGAATAGCTTCTGGGGGTAAATTCTGACAGAGATGTAACCTACCGCAAATTAAATACGTTTGTTATCCTGTAGAATACTTCGACATGCTAAACAGCAACCAAATTCTCGTCATGGGTACTAATTTCGTCAGCGATGAGATGGTGGAAATAAGATATCAGTATAAAGTAGAATTCGTCGAAGACTCGGCACGCACCAAAGTTGTCATAGCCGCTTATACCACCGCCAAAGCAAGACTGAAGCTTTACAGTTACTTAGAAAAGTTGGACATTCGTGTCATGTTCAGCTTATCGCGACATCAGCTGGTCACGTGTCCAAATAAGTCATTATTATATTATCGCTTATCGTTATTGGAAAATGCACAGTACTGGACAATAAATCAAAGATATCATTTTTAAAAATGTTCCAATGGAATATTGTTCTTTTTTAAATAATCTTCCTAAAGATATAAATTATTTTAGAATCGGAAAATGCTTGGTTACTTCAAAATTGATTTGAAAATTCAATATATAAAATGTAAATTGTCACGTTAATTTCTTTGTATAGTAAATTTCGTGTTGGATGGTGTAGGAAATTGCATAATATTTTGAAAATGCAATAACCTTTCAGAAATGTTCCAATCAAATTCGAAAGTCAAGGAAATTATCAACGAGAATATATATTTTTTAACACTTAAGGAGGTGATTCTTTACTGCAAAATTGATTTGAAAAATGCGTATATTTCAAAGATTGACGATGGCCGGAAGTAAACGGTGATCATTTGTTTACATTAGCCTTTGATCTTAATAGTAAACAAAATACCGAACTTATTGTGAATTTATTTTCTGCATATGCGCATTTCGACAACTTATGTCTCATCAGTGCAGATCAAACCAAAACATTTGGAAGTCCATAACCAAAAACATATTAAAGCTGATAGAGAACAAATAACCAAAGGGATCTAAATAGAAAAGCCAAAATTCGGCTAAGGACAGAGCTATGCATGAGGGAGATACATAGATGTCGTTTTGTTTCAAGTTTTCTCACCAAACTCAAATTAGAAATATAATGCAATATATTTTAATTTTCTGACATAGGTTTAGTATTCGACGTGTAGTTTTATTTATATTTTATTATTTTTTTGGAGGGTTGAATCATAAGAAACTATGAAATAAAGGCTGGTCTAGATTTTACTCAAGAGCACAAAACTTTGCATCATCCTTTGTTTTTCTTAAGAGCTATATTCAAAGTTTGTTTCTGCATAAAATTTTAAAAAATCATATTAACTCGATTTGGGACCACACAAGGTAACAGTCACTCTATGACCTAATTGATTTGTTACATCATCAGTGTTGTTTTATGACCTTGTTAATTTGGCACACACCCGTGTTGTTAATCGCTCTAATAAACAGTTTTACCTGTACACACCGTCACAAGTGTGGTACTTGTGGCTTAATTTAGTCATTAAATTACCATATTTATATGGTTTGTGTAGTTGACAACTATATAACTTTTAATGTTTTGTAATTATAAAGTTCCTTTTTGGACAGATTTTTATTTCATAAATTTTTATTTAATTAGAAAAGATTAGAAATATAAAGATAACTAAGTACGTATCGTTTACTCCTTTAATACTACACAGGTACCAGTACAATCACTATTAACCAGTTTACACTTATTTGACAGAGTTACATTTCCTAATTAAGTCGGTAATAGCTTGATATGACTATACGCCGACACAGATTCCATTGTTTACACATCTCAACCTGGAGAATGGAGACCAGAATTGGGCGATTATCTAGGGGATCTTACAGACGAAATACCGGACAACAAAATTACATATGAACAAAACATACTTATATTTTTATTTTCTTTTAAAAAATGCATTTGCTATATCGTAATATGCTATTTTAAGCAGAAAATATGGGTAAAATTGAATATTTTGGGCGATTTTCGTGAAAAATGGGAATTTTCAGGATTTCGGAATGTTACAAAATTCAAAGTTTAATTGTTGTATAACTGCCCATAAACCACGCGAATGATCTTATTTGTTATATATGGGAGTCTCTGTGTATTTTTGTGTGTGAAATGTTATATTATTGGACCTTTATATACAATGTTCAGGCTTTTCAAGCTGAATAAAATGAAATAAATTGTGGCGAATTTTTTTTTCTTTTTTTTTTGGGGGGGGGGGGTAATATGTTTGCAATTTATGAGTGTTTAGTTAGTCTAAAATGTTCAAAAGCATACTTTCTAATAGCGTAGATATAGTGAAACAATGTTCTATCAACATTTTTTACGTTAGATACCAAATTCGTGAAATTTTTACATCGCTAAGTCAAATTAGCAATAAATCTGAATAACAGACAATTCCCATTTTTCATAAAATTTCGAGCAGAAAGGCCAAAAATAAACCCCTTAAAAAGTTTAATCTACTTAAATGGGCTTCTGCATGTCAGCTTTAGTGAAATACACACAATTATTTGCATAAGACATTATCTTTTTTATCATTTAGAACCTGAATATTTTAAATTTTCTCTTA
>MJUU01069346.1:24432-70303 GCA_002080025.1 Modiolus philippinarum | reverse complement strand
CACTAGGCAAAACCAGTGACAACACTATGGACTAGTGAAGTCAAAGCCAAAGACGAGGCAATCAAGACGCGGCCAAAGGTCAATGACACACTATAACAAAAAGGTTCAGTCACTGGAGACAATGGTTAAGGTGTAGTAAAAAATAGATAAGGGTTAGGGTAAAAGCAAGGTCACAGCTTGGATAAAGACAAGACCAATAGACAAAACCAGTGACAACACTATGGACTAGTGAAGTCAAAGCCAAAGGCGAGGCACTCAAGACGAGCTCAAAGGTCAACACTATAACAAAAAGGTTCAGTCACTGGAGACAATGGTTAAGGTGTAGTAAAAAATAGATAAGGGTTTGGGTAAAAGCAAAGTCAAAGCTGGGATAAAGACAAGACCAGTAGACAAAACCAGTGACAACACTATGGACTAGTGAAGTCAAGGCGAGGCACTCAAGACGAGGTCAAAGGTCAACACTATAACAAAAAGGTTCAGTCACTGGAGACAATGGTTAAGGTGTAGTAAAAATAGATTAGGGTTAGGGAAAAAGCAAAGTCAAAGCTGGGATAAAGACAAGACCAGTAGGCAAAATCAATGACAACACCTAGGGGATCAGGCCAAAGGTCAATGATACACTTACCACCTCGTCAATAACGATTGCAGCGCCCTCTATATTAGCACAAAAATTCCCTCCTGAACTAATTTGCATATTTTAGGGAAAATTAGGGGAAAATGAAAATATTTTACAAAGAATGCACTATGGAGGTCCTCGACAAAAGTGGTCTAGGGTAACGCGTTCTACTACTAAGGCCGATACACTTACCTCAGCTTCTTTCATAGATCTTTTGATATATATTGACAAAGATGGTCGTTTGAAATCTAAGCTTTATGACAAACGTGCTGATTCTAACATATACCTACCTTTTGTACATTTCACAGTTGATTCGTTTTCTGACGAGCATGATTTTTTAAAGAGCAAAAACAATGTCCCAAAAGCTGTAAAGTCAGGGAGTTGTTCAGCCTTTGATACTTTCAACCCTCCAGAAATTCTATGGCCTTCACCCTTATCATAGAAAGATATAACGTCCCTGTATCCGAAATGAAATCGGACATTTTAGCTAGATTTTACGTCTTCGCTGATATCATATAACCGGTTTTGACTCAACCTTCAATTGAATCACTGATAGTGTGACGGGTGCCGCATGTGGAGCGGGACATGCTTGCCCTTCCGGAACACCTGATGTCACTCCCGGTTTTCATAGGAGTTCACTCTATGAGTGCCTTAGTTCTGAATGTCGTCTTTATTCCGTGCCTTTTGACTGTCTCACGTCCTTGTTTTGTCTTTGTTTTTCAGTGTTTTCGTTTTTGCCATGCCTATGGACTTTGATTTTCGATATCATCACATCCTTTGTTCCTTCGGTATTCCACTGCCGTTGTTTTTGTAGATTTTTTCTGCACATAAGCTGTCGGAATGGCCACGTGTAGAAACTACAGTTACGTCGGTTTTTAGTTATTCTCTATTTATTTAATAAGCAAAAATGAAAATGCATATGACGTGAAATCCTTCTTTCATTGCTCGATATCCAGCAATGAAATCCGCCCAAACCGGTGAAAAGGCCGTTTTGAACTAAACTGAGGTTTGAACAAAAATAACTGTTGAAGGACTCATGGTGACTTTAAGAAGAAGAACAACAATAAAAGCGCAATCGGTATAACAGTTGTGGTCTACATTTATGTATGTGTCACTCATATGCACAGGTTTATATATTGATATGTAAATATAGAAAGAGATATGGATAACATAGATGTATCTAGATGTCTTTTGTTTTTGACATTATTCAGGAGGGTGTTTTTGTTTTTATTTTTTATATAAATGAAATCTAGTGGATTAAGAAGGAAGTCGATAGTTTTGGGGGGTGTATATACATGTATTTTTTCCTTTCTTACACTTCTCTTTATAAGCAAAGAATCGTTCACAGGAACAAAGTTTACCATTGAACAAGCAAATTGTATACATACCTGCATACATAATAAACCATTTTTATTATTCATATTCATAGATATTGACGTTGAACTAGATTTTACTATTTATGTTCTCCAGTCCTTGACATATATTTTTCTGTTAATATTTGTGAATATATAATATGACTTCCGTAACGATAGGTTCACTCAACTGCATATTGATGAAAAGAAAAGACGAGACTTTTTCGTTAGATGTCGTGATTAATATGATGTTACTTTCTTGGTTGATACACATTGTTCAAAAGAGAAAGAACGTCAGTGGCAACATGAATGGGGGTATAAAGTTCACTTTAGCTCGCACTCCAGCAACAGTAGATGTGTGGCTATATTATTAAAAATACTTTTAGTTATGAAATACATAAAGAAATAAAGGATGATCATGGTAATTTTATATAGAATGACTTTAGTCGCACTTTACGGACCAAATAATGTTTCTCAGACCTAGAATCAAAAATACAGGAAATAAATAATTCTTCTATTATAATGGGAGGGGATTGGAATGTGGTACAAGATTATAATTTAGACACTCTTAATTATAAATCAAAAAATAATATTAAAGCAAATGAGAAATTACAGCAAATTAAAACTGAGCTTGATTTGGTTGATATATGGAGAGATTGCAACACTGATATAAGGCGTTATACTTGGAGAGGCCCAGAGTTGAAACAGAGTCGCCTAGACTATTTTCTTATATCTACTGACTTTGAGAGCTTTGTTAAAAAGGCTGATATAGATTTAAGCTATAGGTCAGATCATTCCCCAGTGTATATTGTACTTCAATTCTGTAATCAGACGAGGGGTAGGGGTACTTGGAAATTTAATAATAGTCTTTTATATTATAAAGAATATATAAAACAAGTAAAGTCATGTATCCAAGAAACTATCGGTCAATATACAATAGACAATAATGATGGAGAGGATATTCAACTAAATTTAGACCCAAATACCTTTTGGGAACTATTGAAGTGTATGATAAGGGGTGTAACAATTTCCTATTCATCATATAAAAAAAAAGAAAACCAAAAGGAGGAAAAAGAGCTGAATGAAAAATTGTCTGTTTTGCAAAATCAATATAATTATAATCCTGGTATAGATCTTGATTGAAATCATGGATACTGAAAATATGCTCAAATCTTTAAGGGAGAAGAGGGTCAGTGGAATCATGGCTAGGGCAAAAGCTAGATGGGCAGCAGAAGGAGAAAAATGTACCAACTATTTTTGTAATCTTGAAAAAAGAAATTACACAGAAAAAATAATACCTAAATTAATAACTGATGAAGGAGAGGAGTTGATTGACCAATTTAAAATTTTGAATGAGCAAAAAGTGTATTATGAAAAATTATATACTTCCCGTAACCTTGAGATTAAAGAGGAGCATGAAAAATTGTTTTTTGATAAAAATAATCCATTTTTAAATTTTCTTACAGATAATGAAACTTCAGGCTTAGAGGGAAGCCTAAGCAAAAGTGAATGCCTAAATGTACTAAAAAAATGAAAAATGGAAAGTCTCCAGGTTTAGATGGATATACTATTGAATTTTATAATTTTTTTTGGAATGATATACATTTATTTCTAATCAGATCACTTAATCATAGCTTAGAAAAGGGTATTATGTCTGTATCTCAACGGCAAGGGGTTATAACTTGTTTACCTAAAGAGGGGAAATCAAAATTTTACTTAAAAAATTGGAGACCAATTACTTTATTAAATGTCGACACAAAAATCGTTTCTGCGTGTATGGCTAATAGAATCAAGCCAATTTTGAATAGAATTATCAGTGAAACACAAGTTGGTTTTCTGAAAGGAAGATACACTGGGGAATGTACAAGAGTAATTTTTGATATTTTAGAAAAATCTGAAGAAGAAGAGATACCTGGTCTTCTAATTCTGCTAGATTTTGAGAAGGCATTTGACTCTCTTGAATGGTCTTTCAATGATAGAACCCTTTCTTTCTTTGGTTTTGGTGAATATTTCAGAAAATGTGTCAGCACTTTATATTCTGATGCACAAAGTTGCATTATAAATAACGGCCACTGTTCAGACTTCTTTAAAGTGGGAAGGGGGGTACGTCAAGGGGATCCTTTATCCCCATATCTTTTTATACTCTCTTTAGAACTCATGAGTGCTGCCATGAAATTTGAGCCTGAAATCAATGGAATAAAGATAGATAACTCAGAATTTTTACTTTCTCAGTATGCAGATGACTCGTCACTTATTTTAGATGATAATGAACGTTCCCTAGAGAAATCGGTATTTATGTTAGAGAAATTTTCAGAAAGTGCTGGACTGCGAGCTAATTTTGACAAAACAGAAGCTATATGGATTGGTTCAAAAAAACATTCAGCAGAAGTCTTGCTACCAGAAAAACCTTTAAAATGGAATCAGTCAGGAAAATTTAAGCTCTTAGGGATAAAATATGATATCTTTGCTGAAGATAAAACTGTTATTAATTTTGAAGAGAAAAAAGACAAAATGACAGCTTTACTTAAATCATGGAACTATAGAAATTTGACTTACATAGGCAAAATCACTGTTATAAAATCATTAGTACTACCACTTATTATACAATCTTTAACAGTATTGCCAAATCCACCAAAGAAATTTTTGACAGATATTCAAAACATGTTTTATAATTTTGTGTGGAGTGGAAAACCGGACAAAATAAAAAGTAATGTTTTAATTAACAATTATGAAGATGGGGGATTAAGGATGCCTCATGTAGAATCTTTCTGTTTCAGTTTAAAAATGACTTGGATAAACAAACTTTTGGATCCATTAAATAATTCTCCATGGAAAATTTTAGTATCAGAGCAATATAATAGGTATGGTGGGGATAAAATATGGATGATGTCCCCGGAAGGGTTATTGAAAATTTCAAGTTATTTTAACAATTTTAGGGCAGATATTATTGAAAACTGGGCTTTTTTTTTAAGTTTTTAAGTTTTTTAAGTCTTCCAACAATGAACAAAATGTTTTGGACCAATCCATATGGTTTAATAATAGTATAAAGATTGATAATAAGATAATTGTTTATGAAAAATGGTGTAAGGCGGAATTATTTTCATTAACGATCTGATTGATGATAATCAACAATTTTTGACAAGTGAAAGATTAAATGATGCTTTTAATATAAGATGCAATTTTCTTACTTTTAATAGTGTTTTACATGCAATACCAAAACAATGGAAAGACCTCATACCATTGACAACAAAGAAAGACGAAACAGTATCAGATAATTTTCTGTTGGTAAAGACAAGGATGTATATTTAGAAGGATAAGCATCTCGTGATAATCTGGAAATATATCGAGAGGCGTGAGATTTGTCACTTTGGGACCCTCTCCCTGCAGCCTTATAACAACGGAAGTATAATAATGATTGTCACAAAAATTGTTCTGCGAGTACAGTAGATGTTAAACTTCAGGAAAATATTAAATTTATGAAATTCTGTGTATTACTTTTAAAGTTTTTAGTTCAAAATCGTGGTGCATTTTTAGCGGCGAAAACCGGAAGTGGAAAAAAATCCACGAAAATGTTTTGATTTCAAATTTCAATTATGTGTATTGTAGAAACTACATGATGTAATGTAACGAAATTTACTCTATGGATGTAAAAATCATTCAGCTTTCAGGGAAGTAAAATTTTATCAATATCCATAAACAACTTTTTAAGTAGATAGCTTAAAAGTGAATGCATACCAAACGCTTCGCTATAAATTTTAAATTGCAACATGGATTGTGTAGAGTTTCCTATCCTTCTAAATATACGTCCTTGGTAAAGAGAAATAGTAAATGTAGTCAACTTTTTTACCAAAAAATTATATTGTTTTACTCAGAATCAGCTTTAAAACAGCAAACTAAGTGGAATGAAATTTTAGATGTTGAAATAGAAGATTGGTCAACTATTTATGGGCAACCCTTTAAATCTATAGTTAGTAATAAATTTATTATCTTTCAGTATAAAATTTTAAATGGTATACTTGGCACTAATTCTCTGTTGTATAAATGTAAATTGAAAGAAACACATTTGTGTAGCTTCTGTAAAGAAATAAAAGAGACCATCTTTCATATTTTTTGGGAATGCAACATAGTAAAAAGCTTTTGGTTTGAGGTCAACCGAATATTTATGAATTTATGTCATTTTCAACTACCATTATCAGCACAGAATGTTTTAATTGGCTCTTCTCTATATACCAATACAGAAACTTGCATCTTTACTATTCTAAAATACTATATATATACATGTAAAATAAATTATTCCCCACCTTTGGCAGTTAGTGCTTTAAATATGCTTAAAAATGTTTATAATATCGAAAAAATGTCTTTTGTTTTCTTCAATCCGGCTGCAGTTGGTGAAAAAAGGTTAAAACAAGTATACTCTGACAAAAGTCAGAATACTCAAGCTGAGTTTTAGTTATTTTTTCATTGATTTATATGAATCTAATTTTTGCATAGCAAATGGCCATTTTGACAAGTTACTGATCTTTATTCTTGTAAAAGTTGTTACTAGTATGGATGACAGGAACAAAACCGAAAAAGCAATAAGAAGCAGTGATAGTGAGATACAGATTGGCAACTACTAAATACGTCAAGAGTGACAGACATATAGTACCGAGGATGCAACTGAAATGTTAAAAACACACTCAGAACTCTTCGATAGTTTTTGTGAAAGCTGATATTATAGATAAATTTCGTCGGATTGTTATTTAAAATGGCGATAAGCAAAATAACCGAGAGTTTCGTTGTGGTAACAAGACGTTCCGGTCCTACAACCAATCCGTCCTTCCCTATCCGGCCCTGTAGTTTCCGGCCTTGTTCCAATCCGGCCCTGTCTGAAACTTATTTACCATGATAAGATAAACTTCAAATGCCAATTTTATACCATGGAAGGTTGAAATCATACTCGTGTACTTTAGGTTTTAGTTTTATGTTTGGGATTTTTTTTTATCAATAAGAAATAATACGACAAAACAACAATATATTATCAATTGGAAATAAAGGGACGGATAGACCAAGGCCGGATTGTCATAGGGCCGGACGGACACAGGGCCGGATTGTTGTAAGGCCGGATGATCTCTAAATCAGCGTTGTCAGTTTATGGCATGCCGTTTTTATATCTATTGAATTTCAAGATATCTTATTTAAAATATAAGATATCTTTATTAGTTTATAAGATATCTTATGTAAATTGAAGTTAATAAGATATCTTATTTAATTTATAAGATATCTTATTTAGTATATAAGATATCTTATTTAATATATCAGATATCTTATTTAATTTATAAGATATCTCTATTAGTTCCTAAGATATCTTTAAAAGAAATTATTTAAAAGATATCTTGATTATTTTATAAGATATCTTATTTAGTTTATAAGATATCTTTTTAATTAAATAAGATATCTTAATTATTAAATGAGATATCTTACATATTTAATAAGATATCTTTATAACCAGTTTAATCAGATGTCTTATTAAGTTAACAAGATATCTCGATTCGTTTATTAGATATCTTATAAACTTTATAAGATATCTTATCTGATATATAAGATATCTTTATTAGTTCATAAGATATCTTATTAATCAATTTCAAGATATCTTATTTATTGCCGCGGTCAAGGAAGTGGCAAAACTTTAAATGTAATGAAGTCAAGATTAACACCCCAAGCTTACACAATGTGTTAGATTCATCGATGTCAAATGTCTACAATGTAGATATATCAGACGTGAAAACCTGACAAATGTATACAATGTTGTCTTTATACGACGGTGAGTCAGTGAAAGGTTGAGAGCGTGGGGTTTAAATCCTAATGTCGGTAAATTGAAAGTTTTGCCACTTGCTTGACCGCAGCAATAATATATAAAATATCTTTATTAGTTTATAAGATATCTTATTTAAATTGAAGTTAATAAGATATCTTATTTAATATATCAGATATCTTATTTAATTTATAAGATATCTCTATAGTTACTAAGATATCTTTATAAGTAATTCTATAAAAGATATCTTAATTAGTTAATAAGATATCTTTTTAACTAAATAAGATATCTTAATTATTAAATGAGATATCTTATATATTTAATAAGATATCTTTAATAACAGTTTAATAAGATAGTTTATAAGATATCTCATTTAGTTTATAAGATATCTTATTAAACTTAACAAGATATCTTGAAAGTGGAATAAATATAAAAACGGCGTGCCATATCAGTTACATACCCATTAACTCTCTATAATGTCTCTGTAGAGAACAAATAATCAAAAATAATTTAAACAGAAAGGCAAGAACTAGCTAAGGACATATACATGTAGTTGATTGTTCGATCCGTTTTCTGTATACAGCAATAATTCAGTGTTTTATGCATTTTGTTTATTTTGAACAATGTGCATTTGTTGTTTTCTGTGGTTTTAATTTGTTGAATTTGTAAAATTATTGTTTTACATTAAATTTAGATTTGAAATGTTTACATGTTCATAAACTTAAGAAAATGCGATAAATAGATCCATACCTGCCAACTACCAAAAGCACTGCGGTGGGTAATGACCCAACATTGTGCATTCAAATGTTGGGTCATAACACGCGGCGGCATTTTTTCAAAGTTAAAATCTGTTTAAAACAATATAAATATCAAAACTATCAAGGTTGAATTTGTTAAGTAAAACTGAATGCCCTTATTTTATGGGCTCTTTAATTAGGAAATAAAATATTCTTATTTTATTCAAACATATTTATTTCTAGCTTGCATTGTACTCCATGCATCAACAGAGGAAATCTCTTTTTGTGTGTAAATATGTCCATTATTTGACATAGTTCTCCCCAAAATTTATCAACTGGTGTATTGTCAGGAAGTCCAAAGTCTGGCATCAGCTGATAATCCATGAACTCATTTGCTACTTGTCGAGTTCTTGTCCTTGTAGACATTAGAATCTCAGACCAATTTGACCAACTACAATATATTTTTTATTATTAAGTTTGTTTTTATTTAGGCTGAAACTGTGTTTGGTAGCAGTTTAAGTTCTGGTTAACTTTCAGTACATGAATGATGTCTTCAAGATGAAGAACAATAATAAAAGCGTTGTTCCACTGCTTTATTTTCCATGAATTCATTGCGATTTTGTCTCATGTACAGATGTACAGTTGCTGCAGACCCCTTTATTTTACTATTGACTGGACCTAGTATATGACGTCTAAGATAATGAAATGCCATAGATCCAGTAGTGAAGTTTGCAATTTAAAGCCTCATACAAATTCTTTCGTTCCCAGGCCGACTGTTAGTTTCTCGGGGGTAGTTTCACGTTTAGTTGGATTCACTGTGCAGAGTCCAAACAAAGACCTTTTCCTTATAAATAAATTATTCAATCTTTATAACTTAATTACCCTTTTCAGGTGCAAAGAACTCACAACCACAACCTTCACTTTTTGTTTACATTGCCGGGTTATCGGCACCCTCGCCATTAAGAGTTTACGCTTCAGTGAACATGCGCGGGAAAATATTACAAATAAATAAGGGTCTCATTCTGTATGCTGCTGTCGAATAAATAACTGGTTACATGTTTGTTTTAGGTACTGCTGTTTATTAGCTCGATCTGAACTGGTATAAGCCTACAATTTTTCTCCGGAATCATAACAAAATGTCATTATATTAGTCCGCAAATAGAAATAGTTCGTAAAATGTGACATTCAAATTTAAATAGAAATGTGAACTACAGATGAACACTCACTAAATGATTGATGTCCAAGCATGTATTTAGCGAACTGCAAAATTTGAAAATCAAATATTTGGCAAGAACGAATTTAGCATCGTAATAGATACACTCAAGCGCCCCTTGCGGGGCTGTATAAAACAAGTACTTGTGTAAGAGGGGGAGTAACTCTAATATAATATGCCGTATTATATTTAAGAGCTTGGTGTGCATTCAGGTAGGGGAGAGGACATTAATGAATGCTCCAAGCCAACTTTATATAATGTTTATAATATTATATTGGTATGTCATAATTATAGTTGTTTTTTTTCTGCTGTATTCATTTCCCCTCAAATCACAAGTTTCTATCTTATCTACTTAAATATATGAAGTGTCAGGACTGGAGGTCAATTATATAAACATCACAGACAAGTAAATAAAAAAAAAAATCAATCCTCAAATAATATAATAGATTTGGGTTTCTTTTTATATACATTGCTTATGGCGAATGGTGTGTTGTGTATAAATTAATATTTATTACTCATTTCATTTCATTTCAAATATTTTATTGAATATAAATGTATTCAATGGGATCGGATAACAGGCATAGCCTATATATATCCTCTCCTTACAAGATGGAACATACAACAATATATACATATATATATAAATATATAGGAGATACAATTGACACAAATATATTTTTCAGATATTTGCAAGTCTAATAACAGCGAACAAATATAAATTATTAGAGTATAAGATGAAACATTTCTTAGAATTTATGTATCTATATATATCTTGAAGTATATTTATTATTAACATGATGTCACTCTCAGTTTCGCTGGAGTTCACACTGTGAGTGCCTTTGTTCTGAATGTTGTGGTTTCTGGTTCTGTGCTTTGTGTCTGTCTGGCGTCATTGTTTTTGTATCTAACGTCATTTTTTCTGTGTTCTCGTTTTTGCCCTGTCTTTGGACTTCGATTTTTGTGAATTTCACCCCTTTGTTCCTTCGGTATTCTACTGCCGTTGTTGGATATTTAATGGAGGAATTAAAATGGTTTGTAGCCCATCAAGGAATTGAACTATTTTTTTTTAAATATAATTTTAATGATTATTTTATTTTTTATATAAATCAGGCAGAATGAATCCAAAATGGGATGAAAGATAAATAAAAATAAAGAATAAACAACTAGGGAAAAAAGATAAACAAACAAAACAAAAAGAAATGACATTTGAAACTTGCTGTTAGGGATAATGACATCAAACACTTTGATAAATAATAATGTAACTAAATTATTCATATGTGCATGCAGCATCACTGTGTTAATTAAACCTTTTAGTAGTATCAATATAAGACAAGACTGCCATGGTAATTTCTGTATTTTCATCAGATGATATATCACTGTTATTGTTTCCAAGAAGAGTATTTAAATCCAATATATTCCCAAATTTTGTGAGTTACAAAGAGAGTTGAACACGCTGTTGAGTATATTTAGGACAGACCCAGAAGTAATGAAAATTATCCTCAATACTCATACCACACTCACAAAGAGAGCTCTCAGACAAGTGAGAAAGAAATAAATGATGTTTTAGATTGCTAACCTCATTTCGAAGATGGCAGTAAATAATATTTAGTCTTCGAGGTCCAATGGCAAAATGCTTCGGCGCTTTATTCAGAGCTGGTTGAGTTTATTTTTAAATAAAGAAATTGATGTGAGATTTTGAGTATCTACATCTAACTGATTCCATGCATCTAATGCACTTGGAAAAAAAAACTTTTTTATACGATTCTGTGCGTGCGTATGGTATTTTAAAATAACGAGGGTTTCTAAGTGGAAAACCATCATTATTATTAACATGATTGAAAAAATGATCAGAAAAATAAGAAGGAAGGTCACCATGTAGGGCCTTATAAACAAGAATCAACTTTTGATTTTTGCGTCTTACTTCCAATGAGTCCCAGCCTAATTCTTTATACAATTTTGATCTGGAGGTTCCCCTTCTCGTTCCGGTTATAATGCGAGCAGCTTCATATTGAACTGACTCAATTAGATTTGATTCCTGCTGGGTACAGTTATCCCAAACAATATTACTATATTCTAAGATTGGTCTAATAAAACCTATATATAATTTTTCTAGGGACGTTCTGTCAATATTATATTTCAACATTCTCAATATATTGAGACGTGAACAGGCTTTGGTGTAGATTTCATCAATGTGATCTCTCCAAAGACCTTTAGAATTGAAGGTCAGTCCTAAATGTTTATGGGTGTTAGTCTCTTCAAGTGGCGTATTGTCCATATATAATGTTGGACAGTCAACATTTTGTTTTCTAGAAAATAGCATAGATTTAGTCTTAGTAGAATTAAATTTAACACCCCAATTTGAGGACCAGGTATGTAATTCATTCAAGTCATCATTCAAAGACTCAGCGGCTGAATTATGGTTGTCAACAACACAGTAGAGCGATGTATCATCTGCAAAAAGTTTAATATTATTAGAGACAACATCTACTATGTCGTTGACGAACAAAATAAAAAAATATGGACCAAGTATAGATCCCCGTGGAACTCCAGCATTGCTGGTTTTCCAGGGAGAAGAACTTCCGTCCATGCAGACTCGTTTTCTCCGATCAGAGAGATAACTTCTGAACCAGTTTAATAAATTTCCATTTATTCCATATTTTTGCAGCTTATATAATAATGCCCTGTGCCATACCCTGTCAAAGGCCTTGGAGACATCACAAAAAATGAACCTTACATCTTTGCCTGCATCTAAATTTTTCATAATGACGTCATATATAACTAGTAATTGGTTGACTGTTGAGTCTTTATGACGAAACCCAGATTGGTTATCAATCAGAATCTGGTTTTGGAGAAGGTAATTGTGAAGATCTCTAAAAATGATTTTTTCCAACACTTTACCAAAGCAACTAGTTACAGATATTGGTCTATAATTTGAAACATTCTCACTTCCACCCTTTCCTTTATAAACAACAGTAACATTGGCTAACTTCCAGTCGCTGGGGAAAACTCCGCATTGTAAACTTTTATTAAACAATATAGTAATGGGCTTCACCAGCGACAGGAAGACAGCTTTCAAAAATTTTGGTGGTAAATTGTCTGGCCCAGTAGGTTTGTTTATGTTTAGAATTTGAAACTGATCGATAACTTCTTGTTCAGTTATTATTATGTTTGAGAGCTCACAAGGCGAGAGTGGAGGGATATTAGGTAGTTCCGGTTCATTATCCAGAGATGAAACAGAGGCAAAATAATCATTTATGGCAGTTGCTTTCTCAGCAGGGTGGTAAAAAATTTCACCATGAACCTTAATTGGACCCTTATTGCTAACTTTATTTTTAAATTTAGTAATACCTTTAGCTATTCTTCACCACTTTCCTGGTGGGATTGATTTATCAACTAAAGAATTTTGTAGGTTAATAATATAATTCTTTTTAGCTTCCCTGACCATTTGAATAACCTCAATTCTAATGTTTCTAAAACTCTCTAATCACCTGTAAGGTTACGTCCAACAGCTCTTTTATGTATACGATTTCTCCTACGCATTTTGCGTTTAATATCATTATTAATCCAAGGTTTGTCCTTGGGTCTTACTCGAAATTTCTTCTTAGGTACAAATAAATTCATAGCATTAATAATTTCTTTGTTTATCTCATCATTGATGAGGTTTAAATCATTTAAGTGATTTATTTTATTATCCCAGATAAACCTTGCAGGTGTTGGTTTATATTATCATAATTTGCATGATCAAAATCCCAAATTTTTTTAATGAAAGACTTTTCACGTGGGATTACAAAGTTAAGCTCAATAACTGAATGACAATGGTCACTACAAAAATTTGCTAAGGTATAACTATCCTTAATTAATCCTGGATTGTTAGTCAAAATAGGATCTATAAGAGTTGAAGATATGGGGGTAATTCTGGTGGGTTCAGTTATCATGTTCTGAATACCAGTTCTTAGGCATAATCTATGAAATCTGTGTTGATTAGATCTACATTAATATCACCGAGAAGAAATATATTATCAATACCACAATCGATACAATTATCAAAGAAATTATCAAAGCAATCCCAAGCTGATACTCGAGCTTGTGGTTGGCGATAGAAACATGCAAGTAAAAACTTATGGTTTAAAGTATCGATCTTTACGCAAAGTGATTCGATCTCTGGGATTTCTAGATCAGACCTTTTTGCCAATAAGTTATTTCTAATATACAAAATAATTCCACCTCCCCTATCTTGCATCCTATCTTTTCTAAATAAATCTGGGTTATGATAATCATCAATGCATATGTCATTACTATTTACAGAGTTATCAAGTTTTGATTCTGTAAGACAAATGATATCATGTCCCCCAAGTTCAGCAGATATTAGATCAGTTTTATGGCGTACATGGTTTACATTGAGATTTACTATAGAGATATTACTAGACTTATAACGTGATGCATTAGGTCCTGGATTCAAATGAATATCATTACAAAGAATAAGAATTAGTAATGCCACAAGGTATGCAAATGATATATTACTAAATATATGACTATATTACAGTAGATCTGGGGGATAAACTTTATAAGTAATGTTAGCATAACTAACCATAATCATGATGGTACATAAAAAAGGTTGTACTAATCCCCCAATTATTCACAGCGATCATTTTAAAAAGACCAAGAATACATGTATTTACATGTACATACCTATTTTTAAGTATCTTAAAGGATTTTAATTTCAGTTTGATGTTGTCAGAGCTTATTACTCCTGTTCTTTGAATCTCTTATTCTCCTTCCTTCTAGTATAGTGCTATGTATTAAAGACAATACTGTGAAATTTAATATTAATACTGTTCATGCTGTTAATAAATTGTGTAAAAAGGAAATAAAAATAAAGAATTATAAAAAAAACAATAAAAGCGCCGTTCCATGTATTTGTGGTGACTTACTAAATTTTCAGCTACTCCGGTATTTATACCCCTGCTCCCCATCGGGGATAGGGGGTATAATGTTTTCGGTCTGTGTGTGCGTGGGTGGGTGTGTGTGTCTGTCCGTCCGTAACACATGTATTTGTGGTGACTTACTAAATTTTCAGCTACTCCGGTATTTATACCCCTGCTCCCCATCGGGGATAGGGGGTATAATGTTTTCGGTCTGTGTGTGCGTGGGTGGGTGTGTGTGTCTGTCCGTCCGTAACACATTTTCGTCGCATTTATATCTGCAATCCAAAAAGTTACAGATCTGAATTTTTGTCAAAGCTTTGTATGATCATGCCATATTGTGGGATTTGCAAACACTACTTCCTGTTTACCAACAGTCAATTTTTTCATATTATATCCATATATTGCATATCAAAATTTTTCGTCGAAAATTTCTCAGCTTATGTATGCAGTAATGATTTGATATTTGGTCTGAAACTTAAGTATTATGAGTTGTACCGTGTCTCCCCTTTTTAAGTCTGTCACTCATCTACTTCCTGTTTTACGATAACTCTTGATTTTTTTTTCATTGTAGCCAATATTGGAATTTTTCAAGGAATTCTCGGCTTGTGTATGTAGTAATGATTTGATACTTGGTCTGAAGCTCAAGTATGATGATATGTACTGTGTCTCCCCTTTTAAAGTCCATCACTCATCTACTTGTTAACCGATCACTTGATTTTTCTTCATTGTAGCCATATATTGAAAATTTTCGACAAGGATTTCTCAGCTTGTGTATGTAGTAATGATTTGATATTTGGTTTGAAGCTTACGTATGATGAGTTGTATCGTGCCTCCCCTTTTCAAGTCCATCACTCATCTACTTCCTGTTTAACGAAGACTTTGAGTTTTCTTCATTGTAGCCAATATTGAAATTTTTCGTTAAGGAATTCTCGGCTTGTGTTTGTAGTAATGATTTGTTATTTGGTGTGAAGCTTCGGTGTGATAAGTTGTACCGTGTCTCCCCTTCTCAAGTCTGTCAATTATCTACTTCCTGTTTGCTGATAACTTTGATTTTTTCCGTTATAGCATTGTTTGTTAAGGATTTCTCAGCTTGTGTATGTAGTAATGATTTGATAGTTGGTTTGAAGATTAAGTATGATGAGTTGTATTGTGTCTCCCCTTCTTAACTCAGTCTCTCATCTACTTTCAGTTTGCCCCGATAACTTTGATTTTTTTTCATTGTAGCCATTTATGATAAAAGGTACAGATCTTCAATTTTGTCACAACTTTTATATAGTCATGCCATATTATGGCATGCATTTTCTGACCAATAGAATACTACTTCCTGTTTAACTACTTAGTAAATTTTGGCATTTGCAGCAATAAAGAGTAGTTTTCTTTTTTGTCACGTACTCAAATGGTGTCCTTGTTTCTAAGTGTTTCCGATGTTGCCTTTGTTCTCTGACTGACGGTTCGGTTCTCACTTACTTTTCTTTGAGTATTATATCATCATTTCCATACTTGTATTGTTTCCAAACTTGTACTATATTCACTTTTTATTGGGTTCACACACACTTGAAGTTGCACCAACCATAGATGATTCAGGGTACAATGAGCGGGTATAATTGGAAGCCATTCGGCGACAGCTCTTGTTTGTTATGCATTAAGTCCATGTCTCTTGATTTGTATCTATTCCAATAGACACAATTATCAAAAGATGCAAAGTGAAAAGTATATTAGGAGAGAAACAGACACAGTTGTACAGATTTTCTGCACTATTTCTTACTAAACTAAGCTTTAGTTTCTTCCTGTGTTATTTTAATCTGATCCTGGTCTGAGTCCTTGTCACAATCAGGTAGATTTCATATCTATTTAGTCAGTTTAATTTGTCTGAGTCCTTGTCACAATCAGGTAGATTTCATGTCTATTTAGTCAGTTTAATTTGTCTGAGTCCTTGTCACAATCAGGTAGATTTCATATCTATTTAGTCAGTTTAATTTGTCTGAGTCCTTGTCACAATCAGGTAGATTTCATATCTATTTAGTCCGTTTAATTTGTCTGAGTCCTTATCACTATCAGGTAGATTTCATATCTGTTTAGTCAGTTTAATTTGTCTGAGTCCTTGTCATAATCAGGTAGATTTCATGTCTATTTAGTCAGTTTAATTTGTCTGAGTCCCTGTCACAATCAGGTAGATTTCATATCTATTTAGTCAGTTTAATTTGTCTGAGTCCTTGTCACAATCAGGTAGATTTCATATCTATTTAGTCAGTTTAATTTGTCTGAATCCTTGTCACAATCAGGTAGATTTAATATATGTTTAGTCAGTTTAATTTGTCTGAGTCCTTGTCACAATCAGGTAGTTTTCAGATCTATTTAGTCAGTTTAATTTGTCTGAGTCCTTGTCACAATCAGGTAGATTTCATATATGTTTAGTCAGTTTAATTTGGCTGAGTCCTTGTCACAATCAGGTAGATTTCATATCTATTTAGTCAGTTTAATTTGTCTGAGTCCTTGTCACAATCAGGTAGATTTCATATAAGTTTAGTCAGTTTAATTTGTCTGAGTCCTTGTCACAATCAGGTAGATTTCATATCTATTTAGTCAGTTTAATTTGTCTGAGTCCTTGTCACAATCAGGTAGATTTCATATCTATTTAGTCAATTTAATTTGTCTGAATCCTTGTCACAATCAGGTAGATTCCATATCTGTTTACTCAGTTTAATTTGTCTTACTCTTTTGTCTGTCGATATACCTATGGTTATATGAAGCATGTTTTTAACCGGGTTTTCCAACGGAAAAATCTGGTTATTAAAATGGTGAGCGGGCGGGCGGTGGGCGGGCGGCAGTGGGAGGCTGCCAAATGGGTACATCAATTGTCCGGAGCAAATCTCCTGCAGTATTTGAGACAGGAAGTTTTATTTTGCAGATCAGTTTAACATATATCAAAGGTGTGCATGGTTATTTAATTTTTATTTTTGATAATTTATATCAAAAATATCAGTTGTTGAAGTTAGTCATTTTTACGTCAATTTTTAACAATAGAGTGCCCCCTTTGTCTGGTGCAAATCTCCTATAGTATTTCACACAGGAAGTTTTAATTTTGCATACCAATTGTACATATATGAAAGGTGTGCATGGTACTTTGATTTTGATTTTTGATAATTTATGTCAAAAATATCAGTTGTTGAACTTAGTCATTTTTACGTCAAATTTTTAACAATAGGATACCCCCTTTGTCCGGAGCAAAACCATGGGTACATCATTTGTCCGGAGCAAATCTCCTACAGTTTAATAGACAGTAATTTTTTATAATGCAGATCATTTGAACCTGTATCAGAGGTGTACACAGTACTTTAATTTTCTTTTTGACTAAAATCCAATTTGCTGAACTTTCAGCAATAGGCTACTTTGGTTGAGGGTTTAACATTGAAAATTCAAATATTCAGGGTCAACCCATGTGTAAGATATACTGTCCACATAAAAGAATACCCGGTTTGGTGTCACATTGACAGTTTTCCTCTTGTTTTCTCATGTACATTTACACACATCATTCATTGTTTATTTGTTCGAAGAAGAAATATATTATCTTTGTTCATTTGTTAATAATTTAATCCCGCTACTATTCGGTTAAATCACAAATGAAGTACTCTTTTTTTAATTGTACCAATTGCATTAAAAGCATTTTTCACTCTATAATAAATGAGGAAATACAGAATTCAAAGACAAAACTCATGGCAAAACGTACAAAACAGTACCAACAAATGCTACATATCTTGAAATAAATTTCGATGCTTTTTTAAGTGCAATGCAAAAAATGTTTTCAAAATTAGAACTGTATCTATTGTACTCGTGAAGTTGTATTTTATACTTTAATCTGCATTAAACTTTAATTTATTACTACTTGATTCCGCTGTTGTTTGGGTATCACCTGACCAGAATTCGAGTGCTTGAGACTTGAATAACACTGTATTGCAAATCTGTCAGCTTTATGGTTCCCGGGTGATAAATTGAGGCTGCTTTGAAGGAATTTTTTAATATTTTGAGACAATTTCAAGGTTTTCGAATTTATTGTCCTTGAATTATTTAAAATCTTTTTAATTAACTGTCTCCGGACGACAATTTGAACACTTTAAAGAAAGTTTAAATATTTTCGGACAATATTATATACCCCAATGAACACGAAATTCAAGAGACCACTGATAAACCATCATCAGCATCATACCTTTACCTCTACATTGACAACTCTAGACGTCTAAAAACAAAACTTTACGATGAGCATAATAATTTCGACTTATCAATCGTGAACTTTCCGTTTTGAGCAATAATATTTCCACATCTCCGGCATATGGCGTCTTCATATCACAACTGATTCGCTATTGCCATGTCTCTAGTTTTTTTTTTCTGAACAAAACGAAATTACTGTCGCAAAAACTGATACATCAAGGGTGTGTTGCAATTGTCACTACAGAGGTTTTACGGTTGTCACCATGATTTGACAGACCGATACAATGTCTTTACTTCACAGAATCATATACGAATACATTTTCTGTACTCGTTTTAGGTCAAGTCCTCGGCATTTAACCTGGACTCGTGCAGAAAAAAATATCTGTCTTATGGTAGATGCTAGCCAGTTTTATTGTAACCTTTGTACTTAAGTCTTGCAAATGTATAGATCTGCATAGGATAGGTTAATGTGATAAATAATTTTGATTCACATTAATTCGTTAAGTTGCTCTGTATTGAATTAATTGTTCATTACTTCCAAACGTTTAGATTTTATCTGCACTGTAGAGACATAAGTTGTCGAAATGCGTATATGCAGAAAAATAAATTCACAGTAACTTCGGTATTTAGTTATTCATTATAATGACTGTAGAGGTCGTGTTATTTGTATGTGCATCATACCAGTGGATATGTTCTGTTATTTTTCTCTCGTAAAAAGATACTGCAAAAAGGTAACACTTTTTAAGCTTTTGTAATGTATTTTCACAACAAACAAAATCCTTCAAGTTAAAATTATATAGTAAATGTAAATTATTTAAGCGTTCCATGTTATGAGCATTATACCTACTACATAAGCAATTTTTTATAAACTAATAACTTCATGCATATTAAAAAATGTTTTTACTTCTTTTACGCTTGTCCGAATCTTTTGATGTTTTCGTCACGCATTGCCGGTATCAATCCCTTCATGAAGGCAACCCCTAAAAGATCTTCCGCATCCTTAGTGTCTGGGTATTCATGTATTGCCCACTTCAGATAAACGAGAAACTCGTTCCAATCAATTTTACCGTCACTGTCCATATCTATAGCCTTTAGTGCTTTCTTAGTGTCAGAACATCTATAGCAGGAGAAGTAAGGTGCCATGAAACCGTTGTAAAAGGAATCAAAGCTTAACATATCATCCCGTTTGTCTTCTTCCCTTAGATCAAATTCATTCCATTTGGACCGTATTTCTCCTATTAGGTTTTCAGCATGCGGTTTCATCTCTTCATCCTTGGTAATGACATCTCTCATTTCAGCTGTCAAAGATCCTCCAGCTCGGTCAAAAAGCATGGCTAAACCGACTTTGCTCATGTACTCCTCTTTCCTACTGTAAACAAATATATGTCGCATAAATAAAAGAACTATATGATTGCAAAGTGTTTGGTTTCAAATTGAAATATTACCTCATTATTGAAAAATACAAAAATACCAAAGTTGCATAGTAAACAGTACACGTAGTTATGCCGTACACGTGTTTCAAGGAGTAACCTCTCATTGGCATTATTAAAATCAAATAATAATGAAAGCCATAATCCAAAATAGTCAAAAAGTAGTACTCAAAAAGAAAGTAATATGGCAACATGAAGCGGTATACTGTGATAGAAAAAAGAAGGGAAACGGGGAATGTGTCAAAGAGACAACGACCCAAAGGGGAGTAATATTTTGTACTTGAATTGCAATATTGAAATGTATTTACTTTTAATATATTTACTAGTCAAAAACGAATGATTATATGTCAAATATGACAAAGCTTAATATATAAGTACTTGGCCGTTTTGTTTTATAGTTTTACTGAGAAAGAATGTTCCTTCTATCATAGGTTATATACATATCGCATCTGGTAAACAATACTAGACCACCACTTACTATGAAGACTTCACGAGAAGAAGAAAACTAGACATCGGAGAGATGGCAGCCATCTCTGTGGGCCCCGCTATATATAAGTGCAAATTTAAGTGTGTGTGGACACAATACAGGTGTGGACATAGTACAAGTGTTGACACTACACAAGTATGGACACCATAATATCATCAAGATATTAACAGAATGTAATATCCGAAAGCAATAATCTGGCCTTAAAGACAAAGGTCAGGGTCAAAGGTCACAATCATTGTTCATGACACATGGTTTTCAAATGATCTATCTATATGCAAAATATCAAAAGCCTATCTCAAAAGACAAAAAAGATATAGCCCAGACACGACTTGTCAGTACGAAAGCAAAAATCTTACCTTGACGACAAAGGTCAAGGTCAAAGGTCACCAATCATTGTTCATGACACATCGTCTTGAAAAGATCTATTTACATGCAAAATACCAAATGCCTATCTCAAAAGACAAAAAAGATACAGCCCGGACACGACTTGTCAGTACGAAAGCAAAAATCTACCCTTGACGACAAAGGTCAAGGTCAAAGGTCACCAATCATTGTTCATGACACATCGTCTTGAAGTGATCTATCTACATGCAAAATATCAAAAGCCTATCTCAAAAGACAAAAAAGTTATAGCCCGGACACGACTTTGTTACGGACGGACAGACGGACGGACGCACGGACGGACGGACGGACAGAGCGATTACTATAGGGCGTCCGCCACTATGTGGCGGGGCCCTAATTACTTATATGAATTACAACTCCTTCCGAATAATATAGAATAAGCTTTTGAAATTGACACCGGTTCGATGGTCGTTATCACGAGTTGGCGACAAATTATGGTACATTTATATACATGACTAGCTACAGCGTGAGGATGTCCCATCTATTTTGAAAAAAACTGCACCAAAATCGGACTTAAAATAAAAATAGGATTTTTTTTTAGATTCGGCCATGTTGGGCCCCATTTATCTCGTGAGCGGTACATGCTACGTGAAATCTGTTACATACTACAGATTGGAAATTTCCTCAGAAACACACTGAAATAAACCCCATCAAAATCCAATAAATAATAAAGATTCTACAGTCAAATATGTGAAAACAACTAATTTCACCCCTTTTTGACCCCTTTTTCTGAAACGGGCGGTGCCAAGGACTCGAAATAAAAACCTCTGTTTACGCGTGTGCCAAAATACATCATACTAAATTCATAAAGATCTGTCCACCAGAAGCAAAGTTATGCTGTCCACAGACGCCGACGCCGACGACGCCAACGCCATACCATTATACGACCACAAATTTTTTTGCAGTCGTATAAAAACGACAAAACATAAAAATGGGGACAAATGAAAAACCATGTGTAAGATCAGGTGCACTGGTAGAGTGAGAATCTCCAGTTCTTATAAGAAATCCATTGAGTTGAACTTGTAAATTCTGGTAATGATGTCAAATACAGTAGAAGGTTACTTGTCAAAGGCAAAGAAAGATTTTATGCAATCTTGGAAAGAGATAACTATTTATCATATAAATAGGACACTTTAACGTTCAAAATATAATCTCTCCGTAAAAAAAAAAATACCAGGGTCTAAAATTTTTCCTTAATTGTCAGGGATTTTGGATTTGCTACCTTTTACAATATGAAATCGAGAAACACCATTTACTTTTGCTATATCCAGACGTCTTATGGTTCATATTCCGACAGCTCGTAACGAAGTTAAGAGCATACACCTTTCGATAGATTCTGAAAACTGGCGCGATAACTTGGACATTAGAAAGGACATTCTACTTCTAATTAAACAGGTGCTGCTCGTTGAGCAGATCATAGTACTATTACAGAGCAAGAGTTGCCTACTTATCTTTTCTTCTGCCTTTGAGCATTACCTCCTTCATCTGAGTTGTCCTTTCTATAATACACTTATAGATCAAGTGTTCATGTTTTTTAATACCTACTTGTTTTCTCTCATGTCTTGGAGCATCACCTCCTTCATTTGAGAGTCCTTTCTATAATACACTTATAGACCAAGTGTTCATGTTTTTTAATACCTACTTGTTTTCTCTCATGTCTTGGAGCATCACCTCCTTCATCTGAGTTGTCCTTTCTATAATACACTTATGGGTCAAATGTTAATGTTATTTAATACTTACTTGTCTTCTCTCATGTCTTTGAGCATTACCTCCTTCATTTGAGAGTCCTTTCTATAATAAACTTATAGACCAAGTGTTCGTGTTTTGTAATACCCACTTGCTTTCTCTCATGCCTTTGAGCATTACCTCCTTCATCTGAGTTGTCCTTTCTATAATACACTTATAGATCAAGTGTTCATGTTATTTAATACCTACTTGTCTTCTCTCATGTCTTGGAGCATTACTTCTTTCATCTGAGTTGTCCTTTCTGTAGTAAAATCTTCATTTTCTCCAAACAAGTTCGTCAATCTGGTGAGGATCATCTCAGGTGAAGCCATGGTGGTTATTCTTACTGGTGCCTTTTCACCGAAGAATTCGGCAAGGTCGAATTCTTCGGGTTTTAAATCGAACACAAAATCTAAAGCTCGTGCCCCAAAAATTGGCTGCTTAATATGTGGGTCCTTTCCCGTGGTAATTCTGGTCACATTTATAGCTGCTTGGCGTAGATAGGTACAATTATAACGCTCCAGGACTTTTTTGTTTCCAAGTCGTACAAGGTTCATGAGGGTCACACAAGAAGCAGCATTTCCCATTGAAGCACCTTCAAGACAAATACTGGCCCAAATACCACTTGCTCCACTCATTAAAACCTGCATGAAATAACAAGAATAAGTTCATCTTTTACCCAGACCGAAGATCTTTTCGATTAAGTCGTTTATGTTAAGAAGCGTGATTCAACAACCTGTCATCTAGCATTTTAAAACTTACTCGATATTCTTGGGCATGTGATATATTCAGCAACTATCTCGAGAGAAAATTATATTCTATGATAGACTTTATTTCAACTGATGTTAAAATTGTCATTTCAGAAGTCATGATTTGATAGAACGCAACGCTGTTTCTGTCTCTTAAGGGACCGACCATTTAACTTGAAGGGGGGGGGCTATGGTTTTTTTCTAAAAAAATATTTTGGATCTGATTTTATGTGAAAAAAATATTTTGGCTGCCAAAATGATGAAAAAAAATTTTCTGAATGAGGCTTTCTGCCCCAAAAAATAATGTTAATTTTGAAAAAAAAATATTCTGTTGATATGCGTGTAAAAAATAAATAATTTGTTTCGCGCGAAGCGCGAAAAAAATTTTCTGTCCAGAAAAAAAAACCATAACCCCCCCCCTTCAGGTTAAATGGTCGGTCCCTAAGGTAGTACAGGAGTTTAAATTTGCGCATCATACGCGCGCATGTGACAAAAAAATGGAATTTACTATGGAAACGTTGCCGAAACCATTTCCAATGTCTTGTAATAGTTAAGTTTAATGAAATATGCCACTTTTATTGCGTAGCCATGCAGAAAATTGAACCTTTCAGCTAACTATAGTTCGATAAAGGGGAGATAATTTGTATAGAAATAATAGAAAAAAATGTGTTTTTCGCGATTTATTCAAAACTAAGTTCGGTGACCCCAAATTTTTTTTCATGGAAATTGAAGGACAGTATATAAGCTATTAATTTACCAAATTTAAAAAAATTCTATCTGATGTAACTAAAATAATTTAAAATTTTGTTAGAATTCGCTAATTTTCCCTATTATTTCAACCAAAATAGCAAATTTTTACATGTCATATTTCATTCTTATATGGCCGGTGACCCCTTATTTTTATTTTATTTTTCGTATGCTCTAATAACAAAGGGTAAATCATGAAAGTATCATAAAATTCTATCTGACAAAATTTTAGACCCCCGAACCACCTTAAATGAAAAGAAACATTTAAGGCAGGTGTAGAGCTACTGTAAACCGGGAAATTTTCGCGGCAGTTTAGTTTTCGCGATTTTCGCGTTTGGAATGGAAGCGCGAAAATAAAACGACGCGAATATACTTGTCTATTATGGAAGTCAATGGTCAAGAATTTGACAGCACGAATTCAAAAATGCGCGAACTAAAATCTTGCCAGTTTACCGCGAAATAAAGACGGCGCGAAAATTTCCCGGCAGGATTTTAGTTCGCGCAGTTTTGAATTCGCGCTGTCAAATTCTTGACCATTGACTTCCATAAAAGACAAGTATATTCGCGTCGTTTTATTTTCGCGCTTCCATTCCAAACGCGAAAATCGCGAAAATTTCCCGGTTTACAATAATATCAATAAGGTATAATTAAGTATTTTCTTCCCTAAGTGCAACAGACACAACTCTCTATTTCTCAATTGTATATTCCCTCTTTGTAGAAGAGATCGTAGAACTAGATTTTTTATCTATATAAATTTCTTTTCTAATTGTTTCATACCCTGTTAACTCTGATCTTAAAGAAGATTCATACTGTCAGTACTTTATCTTGGTACCGATCATGGACAGAAGGCATCTCTGTGTCTTTGTTATTGTTTAACTACCTGTCACTAAATTGCAAGGTTTACGGCCTTGATTCTTTTCCAGCATGTTGCTTTGCCTTTGTAGATGTATTTAATTCAAAAGATACTCACCAGCTGTAGTTGTATGTTTTTAATCTAAATGGCTAACAGAATACAAAACGATTTACAACAGATAAATCCAAGTTAAACCTAAGCCCCGCGACATTTTTCAGTGAATCAAAAACCATCTGCGACTTATGAAAATATAAAAAGTTGTGTCCTTTAAGAATTGCCAAATCATCAATATTCACTTATCCTTTTTTGTATTTTCAGCCCTTAGCCATCACGTTTTGACAAATAATCTTCAAAACAAAAATTCTTACCTCTAAAGCTGTGACGTCACAATAACCAAATTTTTCGTGAACATGAACAAGAAGATGTCCTTTCCATTCGTAAGCATCCATCACTTTTCTGATATATTTTGTCCAAGTTCCACATTCTTCTGGTAACGTCTTTCCTCTCGGTTCTTCAAACATCATTCCGAACGGAAGTATTTCTCTTGGTAATTTTGCAATGTGGGCTAGGAACTTAAACACTCTGTACGAATTATTGGGCATAACATCTGGAAGATCTCTAAAGCTGAGAAAGATCTTTTTCTCTGCACCATTCTTCAGGTTTTCATGGCACCATCTGATCCACTTTTCCACAAGTGCACACATCTCATCCATGGAAAAATTGTCGAAATCATATGTGGAATCGCCTAAGTCTACCTCAAATATCACATTATGTAGGCCAGCATCCTGCATTTTTAGTAAAGCAACAGGAACATTCTCTGTATCAGGTACTTTGTTCGTTGATCCTACAACAATTAAATGATTAATCAATACATCAAATATTAAATAGTCAAACAACTTGCATATTCAGCAGTGTAACAGAAACTTTTCACTGTATCAGTTGCCTTTTTCTTTGATCCTGTAACAATTAAATAATGCTTATTTGATTTGCAATTAAGTAAATTTAAAATTCAGCCTATTCCATCAGTCCTGATGAGATAATTAATAGTATCATCTCCTTCTCAATAACACAATACCGAAGTTACTGTTAATTTATTTTCTGCATATGTGCATTTCGACAACTTATGTCTCATCGGTGCAGATCAAAACCAAAACATTTGGAAGTCCATTAACTGTAACACATGTTAAAGCTGATAGAGAACAAATGACCAAAAGGGCTAAATAGAAAAGCCAAACTTCAGCTAAGAACACACCTATGCATGAGTGAGATACTCATTAGTTTTAATAAAAAATTGGCAAAATTTAGATATTGCAAGTTTCAATACAATCCGTTTTCGGGTCAGCACCGAAGTACTAACTACTGGGTTGGTGAATACTCTTGGGAACTAATAGTCCACCAGCAAAGGCATCGGCCCAGTGGTAATAAAAAAATACCGAAGTTACTGTTAATTCATTTTCTGCATATGCACATTTCGACAACTTATGTCTCATCAATGCAGATCAAACCAAATAATTTGGAAGTCCATTAACCGAAAAACATGTCAATTGTCTTTAATTTGAACAGTACTCCGATAAGACAATGTATTACTCTATAGGTTTACAAAAATGAAGTAGAACCATTGCAGGTTGTCTCGCTTTGGCCATTTGTCTACGCGTTCGTTCTATTTTATAACCCGGGGGTATCGATAAGGAGCAAGTCAAATCATAGAATGAGTCTGTCCCAGGTCTATAGACTTTTTTATATCTTCTACATACAAAAGTTAGTTGTGTTTTGAAATTCTTATTATTGGTTGTCCCGATGTCTTACAGAATTGTCAATTTGGCGGTGGTTTCCACCTGAATTGTCTTATTATCTCATGGACTTCGGCTTTTGACCACTGAGTAATTATGTTATTACCCCAATGCTGATATGACCAGATACCTAAAGTCAAATGAAGATTCTGTACTACGTCATTGTTACTGAAATTCTTCTTTTCTAAAAAAAGTTACTGAAATTCTCCTTTTTTTATCTTTTTGTCATTATAATCAATTATGTGTACCCAAAATTGAATTTTGTATAAACAAAATCAACTATATGTTGTACATACTTGTATTATGAGAACTTCAAATTTGTAATAGACAAAATTCTTTTTTTATGATATACTTGTTGATTTAACGATATAGTTTAAAATACAATGATCACGAAGTCATGGATATGTAAATTTGCTTCAATTTTTAGTTTTATGTATCCGATTTCAGGAAGTAAGAATTTTCGTATAAACAGGTACAAGGTTTCATACGATATTTATAGAAAATGAAATGCACAAAATACAAACATGAGAGAGATAAAATGTTTAACTACATTTCAACTATAAAGTTAATACCTTTTTAACACTCAAAGAGGAGGACCAATTCTATTATATGTTAAATACAGAAGATAAAGATCTTTTGAAATGGAATTAGTAAATTTATTTATGATCATCTACCTTAACAATATGTAGATTTATCTTTCAATCCAGTCTTAATTATAGTACTGTTAATGTTGTGTATTTTGTATGAAAATCATAAATGTTATTGTTTGTCTTTGCTATCAATCAAGTAACTCTTTCTCTCTATAATTATTGTTGTATTGTTTGTTTTTTCTTGTTTTTGCCCCTTGTGGGCCCATAATTTGGAATAAAGATATCTTCTTCTTCTTCTTCTTTAGAGAACATGTAATTATTAACATGGCGACGTCAAGTTTGTTGGGGAAGGGAAAGGTGTCAATAACCTGTCAGTTATGTAAGACGGGGGGAAAGATTTTGAGGAAGATTTGGAAGTTGTGAAAAAAGATTGAATCATCAAGTTGTATGTCTTGGGTGACACCAGCTATTGCTTGCAATTAAAAATCTAGTTTTATCTATTTTAGTATTGTATCTGTTGCCATATTTTCGGATTAAGATAAAATCTTAGATTTTTCAACATTTTACACCACTCTGCCACATGACAAATTTAAATTAGAACTCCACAATCTCATTTTTTTTTAAAATAAAGTAAAAAAAAGACATCATATTTGGTGTTGGTTAAAGAAAATACTTATGTAAAACAATAAACTGACGCTAAAAAAATTGCACTAAGGAGGATATGATTTCCACGCTCGAATTTTTAATTGACAATATATTGGTTGAATTTGGAGGACAACAAACAACCGGATACGAATTGGGACAAATTGTGTGCCATTTCTGACAGAATTGTTTTATTTCCGCGCAAAGCCAGGTTCACACAAAGACTAGTTAAAAAAACGAAGAGAAAACAGAAATTTCAACCCAAATCTTTAAAAATCAGTTTCCGTTACATAAATGATGTTCTATCTTCAAACAATACTTATTTGGGAGTTGACATTTAATAAAGGGACCACTAGTATAACAACATCAGGGACATACTTAGATGTTTAACTTTATACTGACAACTTGGGACATTTAAGTTCAAATTTTGTGGCAAACGGGACTTTTTTTACTTCCCAATTGTGAATTTTCCATATAATAAGTAGCAGTTGTCAACATCTACAGCATATAGAGTCTACATTTTCCAGCTTATCATTACTGTTCCATATAATAAGTAACAGTTGTCAACATCTACAGCATATGGCGTCTACATTTTCCAGCTTATCATTACTGTTGTACATTTAGTGTCAACAGAACGAATTCTTATCTCAAAAGCTCCTTAAAGAGGATTATGTTCTTCTGTTACTATCGTCACTCAAAAAGTTTTATGGACATCATCACGTTTTGACCGATCGTTAAATTGTGTCCATCTCACAAGATGGACAAGTTTCAACAGATCCCGATTTGTTACTTGATTAACGCATGCCAGATTTGACCATACCACGGACTTCTCACTTACACGGTGACGATCTACCACGGACTTCTCACTTACACGGTGACGACACGGTGACGACATACCATGTATTTTGGAATTAAGTTTTTTTTATTATTGTTGCTTAGGATTTTATTTTGGAATTTGTTTGTAAATCCACTCCTCACATAATAATAAAACAGATGTTAATTTCTCATCAGTCATCTATTACTTTTTGTTACTTGATTAACGCATGCCGGATTTGACCATACCACGGACTTCTCACTTAAACGGTGACGACATACCACGGACTTCTCACTTACACGGTGACGACATATCACGGACTTCTCACTTACACGGCGACGACACGGTGACGACATACCACGGACTTCTCACTTACACAGTGACGACATACCACGGACTTCTCACTTACACGGTGATGACATACCACGGACTTCTCACTTACACGGTGACGAGTGCCGGATTTGACCATACCACGGACTTCTCACTTACACGGTGACGAGTGCCGGATTTGACCATACCACGGACTTCTCACTTAAACGGTGACGACATACCACGGACTTCTCACTTACACTGTGACGACATACCACGGACTTCTCACTTACACGGTGACGAGTGCCATATAAGGAACAGGACATGCTTGCCCTTGCAGAGCATCGGATAACACTCGTGTTTTGGGGTATTCACACTGTTAGTGCATATTTATGTGGTGTTCTGCTTTGTTTCGTCCTCGTCATTTTTGTTCAGTTGATTTCCTGTGTGTGATTCTTACATTGCCATGTATTTTGGAATTAAGTTTTTTTTATTATTGTTGCTTAGGATTTTATTTTGGAATTTGTTTGTAAATCCACTCCTCACATAATAATAAAACAGATGTTAATTTCTCATCAGTTATCTATTACTTTTCAACAACAAGAGGCTGTATCGCTCACCTGGACCATGGCTGACATAGATAAAAGGCATTTCCAATAGAAAAAACAAAACATAAAATTTAGCAGAATACTTTTTTCTAAAATTACAGTATTCTTGTTTGGTTTCCATGGCAACCGAAAAATCCACCATCCATTACAACCCATAACAGAACACCATTCAAAAAAAATTTGGACAGGGGTTCCCCTTATAATTAAAGTAATACATAGTGCTGAAATTAAAACATGCAGACCACTTTTCAAATAAAAATTCAAAAATTTGGGCAGAGGTTCCCCTTAAAATCAATAGGGCCAATGTAAAAACCATGTTCCAGATGGTGGCCATCTTGGATGAAGTATGGACCTGCCAGGTACATTTTTTTGGATGGGACCACCTATGAACCATTGTAGCTTAGTTTGGTTCTAATTTGACCAGTAGTTTCTGAGAAGATCTTTGAATGTATATTCCATAACGTTCAATGTTAAAACTATGTTCCCGCTGGCGGCCATCTTGGGTGAGGTACAGACCTGCAAGATACCTTTTTTTGGAAAGGACCATCTAAGGGCCATTGTGACTAAGTTTGGTTCTAATTGGACTTGTAGTTTCTGAGAAGAAGATCTTTGAATGTCTTTTCCATAGGGTCCAAAGTTAAAACTTTGTTCCCGCTGGCGGTCATCTTGGATGAGGTACATACCTGCAAGATAACTTTTTTGGATGGGACCATCCAAGGACCATTAAGGCTTAGTTTAGTTTTAATTTGACAAGTAGTTTCTGAGAAGATCATTGAATGTATTTACCATAGGGTCAAATGTTAAAACTATGTTCCCCTTTGGCCATCTTGGATGAGGTATGAACCTGCCGGATAACTTTTTGGAAGGGGCCATCTAAGGACCATTTTGGTTATAATTGGACAAGTAGTTTCTGAGAAGAAGATCTTTGAATGTCTTTTCCATATGGTCCAATGATACAACTATGTTCCTGCTGGTGGCCCTCTTGGATGAGGTACATACCTGCCAGATACTTTTTATGAATGGGACCATCTAAGGACCATTGTGACTAAGTTTAGTTTTATTTGGACTAGTAGTTTCTGAGAGGATGGTCTTTGAATGTCTTTTCCATAGGGTCCAATGTTAAAACTGTGTTCCCCGTTGGCAGCCATCTTGGATTAGGTACGCACCTTCTGGATACCTTTTTTGGAAGGGACCATCTAAGGACCTTTGTGTCTTAGTTTAGTTTGTATTGGACAGTTAGTTTCTGAGAAGAAGATCTTTGAATGTCTTTCCCATAGGGTCCAATTTTAAAACTATGTTCCCTGCTGGCGGCCATCTTGAATTAGATACGGACTTGCCGGATACCTTTTTTGGAAGGGACCATCTAAGGGTCATTGTGACTAAGTTTGGGTATAATTGGACTGGTAGTTTCTGAGAAGAAGACCTTTGAATGTCTTTCCCATAGGGTCCAATGTTAAAACTATGTTCCCCTTTGGCGGCCATCTTGGATTAGATACGGACCTGTCGGATACCTTTTTTGGAAGGGACCATCTAAGTACCATTGTGTCTAAGTTTGGTTATAATTGGACTGATAGTTTCTGAGAAGATCTTTGAATGTCTTTTCCATAGGTTCCAATGTTAACTATGTGTCCGCTGGCGGCCATCTTGGATTAGGTATGGACATGCCGGATACATTTTTTGAAGGGGACCACCCAAGGATTATTGTGAACAAGTTTGGTTCCGATTGGCTCGGTAGTTTCAGAGGAGAAGATCTTTAAATGAAAAGTTTACGACGGACGGACGGACGGACGACGGACGCCGGACGCCAAGTGATGGCAAAAGCTCACCCTGGCATAGCCAGGTGAGCTAAAAAGATATAGAGGAGAGGTTTTCATCACCAAAACAACGGCAGAAGCATACCGACGAAACAAGGGACGTTGTAAGTCCAGAGACAAAACCGAGAATATATAAAGACAAAGCATGGAAATAAAAACACTTACAGTGTGAAGTCCAATAAATACTAAGGGTGATATCAGGAGCCACGGTAGACCTGAATAAACAATACAATGCAAAATTTCACATATAGTTATTTACTGTATGCTCATCGTTATACATTTTATTCAATGAAAACACTGAATTGAATTTGATTCATTCAATGGAAGTTAACAAACCTTCTGTAATTTCTGAGAATGCCCAGAGTCCTGTTGTATCTTCGCCTTTGTCTACCAGTTGTTTCATAAAGATGTCATCTACTCGTGTCATATGGGAAAATGAAGCTACTATCATGTTAGTGAATCCACATCTCTTTGACTCTTCATATATTGCCCATTTGTTTTCCAAAGTATGCCCTCTTAGTTGAGCCACGGTGCTTTCCCGGATGGAGTTGTCAAGAACAAATATGTCTAGGTCACGTAAAACTTGATACTTTGACAAGACCTGCTCAACTTCATCCTCATAGCATTTGGACAATATCTGGAATTCTGGGTTGTCCATGTTGCTGTTAAAAGAAAAAGTAAATGCCTTGAAGATGAATAGTTTGAAAAACGTTCTGCATTATTTAATAAACAATTTCAACTTATACTATGTATAATGGTTTTAAACAGATAAGAATATGCAAGAAATTTAGCAACACTACAAAAGGCAAAGGAAAAATCTGAAAAAGTACATTCAATATATGACAAAATGTTCTTTAGATTTCATTAAACTACTTGACTATGAAAATCTCATCCCTTTATGCTGCATTATAAATATTGTTAAGTGCATGTAAATATTCATGAAGCATATTCAACACAAAATGCTGAATACAGAAATTTAAAACAAACATACCTAAAATTTATTTCTCCGATATAAGTTTGATCAGTTTGTTTATTGTATTATGATAGGAAAAAACCAGGATGTACTCTTTTATAATAAAATTCAACCCACGTGGCAAATTCGTCCTTTTTGTTTGTGTTTTATACATGTGCACTTTAAACGATCTACTATTTACCAAGAAATCGACATTTGATTGCACATGTTTACATGAATGCATAACAACAGAAGCAGGAGACTTCATTTGTCATCATTTCGGGGAATGTGTTGAATATGCAAATATTTCTTTATACACACGAAAATACACTTTGTACCTGAAGCACTCAAAGCCTGAAATTATTATACTACAAATCAATAGTCATAATACAAGTACTTACCTGGAACTGTTTTAAAAAGATCAGTATTTTATAATATGCCCAAATCTAGTAAGGTGGTCTCTGGTATTAAAGTGTTTTTCCTAGGAATAAAATTAATGTATGTTACAGTTGTATGCTGTTTGACATATTAGAAGTCGAACATAACCGTACACAACCTTTTTGTGTCAATTTACGCAATTTTACCACGGAGAGGTATATACAGACGTGCCGCTGGAATGGCCCTGTTTTTTGCAGTTGTCAACTATATGAATGGGTAGTAATTTTTTGACATCATGGGTCGTAAATTAACCCCAAATGGCCAGAATCTCCACTGGTTACTCTAATTAATCAAGTATTATCATTATTTGATGTTTAAGAAAATTCCTGTTGTGAAATTAATGGTTACACATTTTTACTATACAGTAGGGATGCTTATTTTTGATATTTACTATATGAATGGGTCAACTTTTTGTTTTTGGAACTATATGGAAGGGGGTATTTTCAAAATGCCAACGGCAGGCCTGTACCTAAATCTACCCGAAGTGACCCCCCCCCCCGTGAATTTTACAGTGACTTTCTCTGCATGAGTGAACACATTGTTTTGAAAATCTTAAGTCCAAATGTGTTGTCTCTTCAAAAATTCCGTCATATGTGAGACTAGAACTCGCAACCCTTCGTGTTGCTTCTCTAGAGATGGTTTACCAATTTACCAACCACCTAACTAACTACACCACGTCCGCCGTGTATACTTCTCGATTAATAAACCAATTTATCTTTACAACTCACATTTTGGTAGAAAAATATAAAAACTTGTATAGCAATTGCCTATCATGTCATTTAACCAAACGTGTTGTTTTTTCTCTAACCTAACGGTCATTTTTTTTTTAATCTTTATTAAAATAATTCATCATATTTACAAGTAAAACATATGTATATACATTATATCATTACAATTTATACATATTGCATATTATTTTGAAGTTTTTACCGATTGCGCCACGGAGACTACACATATTTCTTTGAAATAACTACCACTTATCTTACCAATCCGTAGTTGATATAAAACTTCGCAAATATGTTTTTTAATATCCTAGACGATATTCGAACCCTCGTCACTACCATAACAGACACACTATGATCTAAAGGCGAACTCGCTAACCATTACACCACCAAATCATGATGAAAACAAAGTTTATTTACGTACTTATAGTTAATGAAAACTAATCAAATAATTTTAAAAGTCATACAAGATATGAATAAAATAGTTTTTATTGTGGTACAAGTTAGATACCGTACATTTCAAACAAAATAAATGACCGGTATTGAATCTGGAAGACATCTTTTTCCGCACTCGTGCCCTCGGGGG
Organism: Modiolus philippinarum; assembly: GCA_002080025.1. Classification (NCBI taxonomy): domain Eukaryota; kingdom Metazoa; phylum Mollusca; class Bivalvia; order Mytilida; family Modiolidae; genus Modiolus; species Modiolus philippinarum. Next base: position 35,802 of record MJUU01069346.1, on the reverse strand, counting down.
TTAACGCCCCCTCGGCCTTAACCTGAACACTCGTGCGGAAAAAGAGGCCTCCCACATTCAAAACCGGCCACTTCTTTTGTTTGAAATGTACGGTATCTTATACTTACCAAAAGTGTATAAATTCCATGTCGTCATTGGATGAAAATTAATCGTTTATGAAACAAAATGTCGAAAGCGATTATTCCATACAATAATTGAGTGAGAGAATTGGCTGTTTAATTTATTGCAAAGATGGAATATGAATCGAGTGACAGAATTAGTTGATAAAATATTTGTCAAGATGACATCTACTCACTCTTAATGAGTTTTGTCTTTATATCAGGTACTTTTCAAATCAATCAATTTTTATCATAGATATTACTTTTTTTAAACATTATGAAAAACCCAATTTCTACTAATGTATATGTTACAGCCATTTTCTGAAATTAGGCATTTTGTAAAATGACTAAAATTTCAGTCAATTTATAAAATGCCTAAAGTGTTTGGTCATTTTATATAATGCCTAAAAATTAGCAGTCATTTTACAAAAAATGACTAGTATTGATTAGTAAAAGAATTTGTACGGTCCGGTAAGAGTTTCTATAGATGTATATTTCCTTGTTTCATTGATTCTGATTGACAAAGTAGGTGTGGCCTAAGATATTTTTCGTATTCGGGCAGTAGCAAATACTGAAAAATACTTGCTTCATGAGATCAAAGGAAACTCACAATTACCGATAAAAATGGGGAAATATGTATTATTTCTTTTTTGTAAAACACATTTTGCCTTTCACTCTTTTTCTGTCGCAAGAAGTTTGCACATGCTGATGCGGAGGTTGTATATGTCTTAAATCCATGTCAACATAATTTGTTTTTGAACTCTACGGGGAGAGTGTGGATGTCATATAACATACGATGAGATATCTGTTGCATTATTGAAAAACGCACTCCAAATTGTAAATGTACCCTGAATTCCTGCGTCCCCTGATATGAATGCGGGTTATAAAAAAATACAGAAAAGATTTGTCAAGCGCCAAAGTTCATGAGGCAAAAAGAAAAAAAGAATGTTGAAAACACTGGAAAAGTTGTCTAATGCAAATGGTCCTGACTTTTTTCAGGTATTTCAAAAGAAATGATGGGTTAAACCGGTTTTATGGTCCGCCAAACGTCCCCTTCCATTGCGCTAGTGTCCGGTAGCAACTCAAAAACACTATTGAAAGGTCGTAGACATCATCTCAGTATTAAGTAAAAACAGGAATCTTGAATCACAGTTCGGGCCGAAACTATATGAGACGAAACTCTTTTGAAGTCTTGATTGATAATACGGTCACGGAGATAATACCGAAGGAACAAAGGAGGGAAATCCACAAAAATTGAAGTCCAAAGACATGGCCAAAACGAGAACACAGAAAACAATGGCGCCAGACACAAAACAATGACGTTAGATAGACACAAAGCACTGAAATAGAAATCACAACATTCAAAACAAAGGCACTCACAGTGTGAAGTCCAGTGAAACTGAGAGTGACATCAGGTGCTCCGGAAGGGTAAGCATGTCCTGCTCTGTTAACAAATGAGAAGGTCTGTAAAATTTGTGCTAGCTTTCGCGTAACGGATCAAATAACTAAATACCGAATTTACTGTGAATTTAAATTCTAGATATCCGCATTTCGACAACTTATGTCTCTTCAGTGCAGATAATATCTAAACGCTTGGAAGACCATAAAATCAAAGATGTTAAAAAAACTGATAGAGAACAAACAACCAATATGATCTAAATGTAAAGCCAATACAGCTAAGGACAGAGCTTTGCATGAGGGAGATACTCCTTGGTTTTCAACAAAAATTTACAAAAATTTAGATATTGCAAGTTTCCAAATTGAATCGGCTTTCGGGTCAGCACCGAAGTACTGACTACTGGGCTGGTGAATACCCTCGGGGACTAACAGTCCACCAGGAGAGGCATCGACCCAGTGGTAACAAATAACTAAATACCGAAATACTGTTAATTTAAGTTCTGCATATCCGCATTTCGCATCAGCTGTGAAACATAAAGGGCCGTCTTGACCTTACTATGATTCACTGTTGAAGGGATGAAGAACAACAATAAAATCGTTGTTCCATTGCTTAGTTTGCCGTCTATTTGTGGAGACTTTGTTTCATTTGCATTTACTCCATATTCTTTCATTGTTTATGTAAAAAGTGAATAATGTTTGGCATCCTTTTATTTAAACTTAAGGATGATCTCTCTGCTGTCGGCTGATTTTTATCTTTTTCTTCAATAGTATTGGGTATTTTTTCTTCATCACAATTTACTCACCACTGAGTTTTGGTTATCCGAATTTATTATTTTTTTCTGTACTGAAAAGACATAAGTTGTCGAAATGGTCTTCTGCAGGCACTACATGTATTAAGTTATTTCATAGTAATGTAAGAGACCTAATCCCATAGTAGACAATAGAAATATGTGAACAAGAAATCAGCGATATGGGTAATCTGAACCCTAAAAACTTTAAAGTACACATAAGACATGCAAACATCATTGTTCTATTTATCTATAACCGAATTCCTGCGGTTAGTGCACCTGTATGGGACGTTTTATCGATGAAAAAAATCACGTGGAAAAAATACAGTGTATAAATGTATGCATTTCCAGATAATGTCATTTCGTCATATACTACACCTTTTTTACCTTTTCAACTATTTTGTAATTTATTTGTTACATAATTTGTATAACAAAGTGAAGATGCATAAATATTGGACATTTTTTATGCAGAAAAAAAATCACCGACTGTTTTTTGGGATAATGCGAACAAAAGAGGTATGGCCACTTTCCCTTGAATTTATTTCACTCAGCGTACCAATTTCTCAAATGTATAAATCTTCTCCAAACCTTTTTAAAAAGGTCATCTGTTATATACACTATCATAACAAATCAATTCAAATGCATTTTCATACTTTGAGACTTGATTGCAATTTTGACAGATTTTGACAATTTGTATAGATTTTTGTTAAAACTTAGTGTATAGGACGTCCAGTAACTGCTATTTTAAGGGGCAAATGTATTTACACTCGCAACAAAAAAATAGTTTTGGCTCTCGATGTCCTTTGAGTATTATTTCTTCCAAAAACACTGCAAAATGGCTAGAATGGACACAGAGGCTATTTAGAGCCATGTTTTAGAAATAATACAAGGTCGGCAATTATTAATTGTATTCCAAGGAAATACATGTACCAGACACTATCTGACGAGAATTTCGACAGCATTTGAGCATATTTTGAAAACGGCCCAACATTGAAACAATTTTTACAGCTAAATGGCCCTATAGTTCTTTAATGTGAACAGATTTCATGCAAGAAATAAGAACAATCATGTACTGAATGATTATATTCTTATAAAAGTACACATTAAATGCTGACATTTACCTTAATCCCTTAAACCTTAAACCAAATACGTACGTGAATGAGTGCATTTTTTTTTAAATTACGTAATATTTAGTCGACGGAAAACGTCCCTTACTCTTAATTATAACTACGTGTAATATATTATTACTTTCTGCACTTTTCATTGTTATATTTTTGTTACAGCACCAATGTAATTATATCATATTAGCTAACTGACATACTGTGTACTGTATAACCTACAGAAAGTCCAGTACATTGCTAAAAACAAACAGAGTAAAATGTGGGTTTTTTTTTCGCTCAGTGGACGGCACGTGGTGGACGGCAAGGGGGGTGTCACTTCCTATATAGAGGTATATAAAGACGTGCCGCTGGAATGGGCCTGTTTTTGCAGTTTTCAACTATATGAATGGGTAGTAATTTTTGACATCATATATATAAATGGGTCGTAAATTAACCACAAATGGCCAGATTCTCTACTGGTTGCTGTAATTAATCAAGTATTTATCATTATTTGATGTTTAAGAACATTCCTGCTGTGAAATTAATGGTGTTCTTACTTCAAGTAACCATTTTTACTATAAAGATGGGTTTGTTATTTTTGAATTTACTATATGAATGGGTCGGTATTTTGTTGGGGGAACTATATGAAAAGGGGGGTATTTTCAAAATGCCAGAGGCAGGCCTGTACCCAATTCCACCTGAAAAGACACCCCCCCCCCCGCCGTGGTGGACGGCAAGTGTACCACATGCTAGAAATGTTTATCGTATTTGTACAGGCGCGGATCCAGGGATTTTGAAAAGGGGGGTTCCAAATAGAATATAGGCGATTATAGACCTGTTAGTATACTACCGGTAATATCAAAGTTTTTTGAAAGAGCAATATACAATCAGGTAGCTGAATATTTTGATATACATTTCCATCCACATCTTTCAGCATTCAGACCTTAATATGGCTGTTAAACTACATTATTAAGAATTATTGAGGACTGAAAAATGCCTTGGACCAAATAAATGTGACAACAAAAGTCCGAATCAATTACAGGGAGAGACCAGTAAGGAAAATCCGTAAAACATACTACAGAATCAGTTTAAGAAAATACAACCCAACACAGAACATTTTTGGAAAGCCGTCATATTTCCGACTTGGAACGGGCATTTTATTGATAAAATGTTCGGTTAAACTAGGTTTAATGATGCATCAACCCTCCGCATATATGACGAATAACTATAGCTTCTTAGGCGTCGAACTTTTAAAGATGGCATTTTAAACCTAAATAGTATATCATCATATGTACAATTATAAACCTGATCCTGATAAATGTGACATGTGATGATTTACTATTTAGGTCTAAAATACCAACTTTAAAAGTTCGACGCCTAAGAACTATGGTGACAGAGGTTTTCAGAGTTATAAACAAGGAAAGTCCAATTTACTTTTAAGATTTAATCAACATAAAAAATACAAAATATTCTTATCGAAATATCGAAATATAGCAGAAATTCCCTCAGTCAGAACTACAAGGTATGGGTTAAAATCATTTCGTTACTCTGCAGCAAAACTGTGGATTGAGTTGCCGAACCATTTTCGGACAGAAACATCATTTTCACAGTTTAACATGGAACGGCAACTCATTCAGTTGCAGTACTTGTACCTAAATACTGTACTGTTAATGCTTTGTATGTTGCTTCACCATAGTGCTGTTATTATTTTTATATTGTTTATGCTATACTGCCTTTATTATTTGTATATTGTTCCATTCCAGCGCTGCTTTTATGTTTTATAATACTTATGCTTAATTCTAGTGCTTTTAGTTATCTGCTATTCTAGCAATATAAAGCATGTATATGTGTTTGATTTAATATAAATGTCTGTATATGTATGTTTTTGGCTGTATATTCTAATGTATACATGAATATGTATGTGCTTTAGTATGTATGCTTGTATTGTAACTTTTGTATGTGTTACTAGTATTGCTTGTCATGTAATATATCAGTTAAAAAGCTCACGGGAGCTTATGTTTGTTGTTGTTTTAGCATGCCGACTTTAAATAAAGCTTTTTGATTGATTTTGATTGATTGAAGACTGTACTCATACGAAATGTAGGAATTAGCCCGTTAAACTGCGGTACAAACATATACTATTGTAAATTTGAAATCATACCATGATACATAACGTTAACAGGGTTCATAACACTATTTGAATATAAATTGGATTTATGACATTTTTTTTTGTTTGTATGTTTTTTTAATTCGGTAGGAAAGTGAACTCCTCTTAATTTTTCAAAGGTTTAACATGAGGTAAAGGTTTGACTTAATACAGCCACTTGAAGCAGATGTGCTACAGTTCTTTCTATAATAGTGCTAATCTTAAAGCAATATGAGCTGTATTTCCTTAATTTTTTTTGTGAAATTCTAAAAACGCATGATGTCGTATCCCTGTCATGGGAGAACTTGGCAGATATCCTTTATATTTAGAAGTCCTATTAAATATGGTTAAATATTGGGACAGATTAGTTACCCTAGAAAACTGTTTAGCAACAGAAGCTTTAAAAGTTTCAGATAGGTTGTGTAAAGGAAATGAAAATCCCGGTATAACTGCATGTATCGAAGCAATTTTTGTTTACTTTAGCTTAGATGAAAATAAAGTTCTAAACTTAGAAGTTACAATGAAGAAAATATGTAAAATAGTTTTCATTTTAAATGTTCAAAACATTTTGTTAATTTGAAATATGCTTTTAGACCTCTTTTATATAGATCATTTTTTGCTTCAGTGAAATTACCAGAAATACCAAAACTTACTCCCAAATACATTATACGGTATCTGGTACAATATGATTAATAAATTCCATATAAAATATAAAAACTTATAGAGATGTTCCCTTTTTGATGATGTTCGAAACTCCGTACGTATCGACTTTTTAAGATGATTTTACTTATGAAAACTACTTGGATTGGGGAACTTACAGTCAGAGACTTCTTTCAACTAAATGCAGGATAAGTTCACATAACATAGAAATTGATCGTGGAAGATATTCTAATATTCAAAAAGAACATGTAAAGTCTGTTTAGGCGGCATTGAAGATGAAATTCATTTTCTTTTCCTACGTAAGAATTTAAAAAAAGAGAGATGAAAACACTTGTCTATTATTGATAATAAATATAAAAACTTTGAACCAACTGTTTCAATTAGTGAATAAATTATTTGAACATTGTAAGACAGGAACTGTTGTTCTAATTTATTCACACAAACTCTTATATATAGATTTTACAATATAACTTTATTTATTGATGCTTTGCCTCTTGAGTAACATTACTTTGGACAAAAAATGGTCGTTGTGTTTATTCTATAGCTTCACTTTACTCAAATATGATAATATAAATTGTGTATTGTGTATATTATAAATAATCACCGTAATCATCGAAAGCGTTGTATCTAAATTTATATTGATTGTTCAGCACCTCCTGGGGCTTCTTAATTGACAATAAAAATTGTTTGTTTGTTTGTTTATAAAAAAAATGGATAACAGGAAACACCTACAATGCCTGAAAATTATAATTACATGCCAAAATCTGTCAGGGAACTATACAGGACAAACACGTATAAGACAAAAGACAAACGTAGACAACAATATGAACTCGGGACTTAGTAGACAACGATATGAACTCGGGACTTAGTACCGGCACCAGCAAAAGCCAGCGGTAGGGTTAAACCGGTTAATGGGCACCCAAACCTCCATATTATCTATCCCGTTTCCCTATAATATAAAAACATACATATAAAACCTAATACAGGTAGACTACTAACTCCATGACCACAATCTTGAAAGGAGAGAATAAGACAATACATAATTTTGAAAGATGGGTCAAGGGGTGCTCGCCGCTAAACTGCCGGCTGGCTCAAAGGCCTAATCTACTGGTAGAACACTGTTGCACTACGAAAGAAAAATCAAACTCAAAGCTTCCAGAAGGATTTGGTCAAGAATCGTCATAAATTTCAGTAGATATCGGCAGTATCAATGAGTATGTGTGCAAAATTTTCAGGTTACTAGGTCTCAAAGCTAATTTAAAGGATGCAAACAAAAAATCTTCTCGATATTCCTATTACGTAAAGAATGTAAGTAACGTCCCAGCTTTTTTGGACTTTTGATCAATTTTTGGCATTTTTAACAACATTGCCGTAAAAAAGATGATTAGAAATGCCCTTAGTAATAAGCTGTTTACGGGTAACGCCATATTTGGATATCAAATGTTCATATCTAATATAAAACTTCTTAAACGTATTCAACAACTTATGAAAGCTGTAATCCTGTTGTAAAACTTTGGCTGTGATAGTTAAAATCGTCAAGAGTAGAACAAACTCGTGCGAATCGTACCAGTTGAGGAATATACACCCCGTAGAATGGAGCTAGAGGGATGTCGCCGTCAAGAAAAAAGTTAATAGTTATAGTGAAATCATAATCATCCCGTTTATTATATATTTTAGTTTTTTTTAACAGAGTTAATAATGATACTTAGATCCAGAAAAGGGTAGTATTTGGAATCATTGTTAGCTTTATTTAATTTCAGTTGTTGCGGGTAAATATTATCTAAATAATCTATAAAAAAAAACTGGGGATTATCAATAGTAAGGATATCGTCAATATACCTGCTTGCTGTTATCAATGAAACAACGGCAGTGGATTACCGAAGGAACAAAGGGGTGAAATTCACAAAAATCGAAGTCCAAAGACAGGGCAAAAACGAGAACACAGAAAACAATGACGTTAGACACAAAAACAATGACGCCAGACAGACACAAAGCACAGAACCAGGGCACTCACACCAGAAACCACAACATTCGGAACAAAGGCACTCACAGTGTGAACTCCAGTGAAACTGAGAGTGACATCAGGTGCTCCGGAAGGGTAAGCATGTCCTGCTCTGTTAACAGCACCCGTCACACTGTAAGTGATTCAATCCGGGAAAATGTCAAAGTCGGTAGTCAAATCCGGGAAGACGTGAAGCTGAAAATGTCCACTTTCATTTGGGATACTGACACATCATATCTTTCAATGATGCTATGGTGACGGCCATAGAATTTCTTGAGGGATGAAATTAACAAAGGTTAAACAAATCCCTGATTAATCAGCTTTTGGGACCGTGTTTTTGCTCTGTTCAAAAAATCACTGTACAAGCTACAAGCTCGACAGTAACGAATCAAGTGTGAAATGTACACTCCATAGGCCGGAGAGGTAGGTATATTGCTGCTAAGAAAGGGAAAGTTCACAATGGGGAAATTAAAATCATCACGCTTGTCATATAGCTTAGATTTCAAACGTCCATCTTCGTCGATATATAATAAAAGATCTAGGTACGAAGCTGAAGTAGGTGCTTCAGTTGTTTCTTTAATTTCAAGCTCATTTGGATAGATCTGATGTAAATAATCCTTAAATTTAGGATTATTAAGAGAAAGCACATCGTCTATGTAGCGGAAGCTGAAATTAAAGGACTGGGCTAAATGTTTTTGTTTTCTTTGAATAAGCCCTTGTAAAAACTTGGCCTCGTACGAGTAAAGGAAAAGGTCAGCTAAAAGCGGCGCACAGTTTGTTCCCATAGGAATCCCTATTGTCTGTTGGAAAACACGACCTCCAAATTCGACAAAATTATTGTCGATCAAAAATTCTAACATTTTGATTACGTCAGTCTTGGTGTACTTCTTATTTGAATCGGTGTGGTTCTTAACAAAATATGTCTTGTCTTTCCCTATAACTAAATAGGTGTATCTGCGTTCTCCATTTTTTGTGCAGAAACATTGATGTATTAAATCTGCAATTACTGTTTTCAGTTTATTGTGTGGCAGGGTTGTATAAAGTGTAGAAAAGTCAAAAGTTTGAATGCTATGGCAATGGGTAAGACTGGTTGAGGAAAGCTGTTCAAGGAGATCTTTTGAATTTTTAAGAATCCACATTTGATTCACACCGCTTGTGGAGTAAGCTTTATTACAGTAATTTTTCAGGCTGTCTCTGACTGTGGTCAACAAAGTAGTAAGGAGCTGTGAAAGAGGTTTAGTGGTGCATCTGGAAGACCCGGCAATGAATCTCTGTTTGTATGGATTCTTATGAAGTTTAGGTACCCAGTAGATGTAAGGGAGTTGATTGTTTTCATCATTAGCTTTTATGCCAAATGATGATAACACTGAAGTGTGATTTTTTACAATCTCATCCCTCGATATTGTAGTAGGGGTATAAGTAGGGTTTCCAGATGAAATGTCGATGCCCATCTCCTTCACAAGACAGTCGAGATAGTGTTTCTTACACACAAACAGTATGTTGTTAGAAGCTTTGTCTGCAGGGACAATGACAATGAAAATAGAAATAAGTTTATCACTGTTTTGTATGGTTCCGTTTTGAAGTTTTTTCATGAAGTCTCGTTCTTAACAGAAAAGAAAAATATCAATTAGAGGTGCACAATTTGTACCCATGGGAATACCTATGACCTGTTGATAAATAGCGTTACAAAAACGAACAAAAATATTATGTAGCAAAAGATTGAGTGCATTAATCATATCACCACATGTCCAGGAACAATGATTATTGTAGGTAATATTAGAGAAGAATCCCTGCTTTTTGTTAGAGCAAATGAACTGCAGAACAGACAATATAAAGACCATTTAATAAGTTGTCCCAATTTGGATTGAATCAAATTATGTGGAAGGGTAGTATAAAGTGTAGAAAATCATAACTGTCGATAGATGAGACTTTTCTTTAAATTGATTGTAGTTTATCTAAAACTTCAATAGATTTTTTTACACTCCAAAAGCAAATTACACCAGAGTTTTGATAAGTTTTTTCACAGTATTTAATTACCAACTCCTTTATACAAGTAAGTGAACTAGTTAAATGGATGAATAAAGTAGTAGTAGAACACTTACTAATTGCCAAAAAACGATGATTGAAGTAATTTTTGTGTAGCTTCGGAACCTAGTATATGGTAGGCAAGATGTTATCTTTAGGTGGAACTTTAAGCATTTCTGTATCCTTATAATGTTGTTTTTTTTTCTTTTTTCGTCCCAATTGGTACGTTTTAAAGTGTCTGACTTGTCCAGTTCGTTCTGTTGGACATCGATGTAGTATTTCTTTCAGACAATAGCAACGTTGTTAGAATCCTTGTCAACAGGTACAACTAATATTTTTACAAAGATCCTTCAATTTTGACTTAACTCTATTTACAGACAGCTAAGGACGTGACTCAACATAATTATCTTTATTAAGATTTATTCTGCTGGTGACTTTGGTAATAATTTGATCTTTAAACAAATTTAGAGCATGCTTGTCTGCACTTTCTCGTTTGCACAATTTTTTACAATAATTGGTCACAGCGTCTTCAATTAAATTGTGGCATGTGATTGTAGTTCCCGGCCATTGTAGGTGTTTACTGTTATCCTGTTTTTGTAATTCTAGTAGGTTTTTTTTATAAAAAAAGGAAATGACAGGTATGTCCTGGTTGTCCAAACAGACGGGTACAAGCTTTTGCATATCTGGGTCCCTAAAAATACCTGCAATATCAATAAGGTCAATGTATTTAATTTTCAAAAGCTGTTTTACGTGCTCATCTGGTTTGTCGATTCTCGGATAAAGTCGATGAAAGCAGAAAGCATCAATAATACATAACTTTTCTCAACCTACACCGGACACTTAGCTCCTTAATGTGTAATTGAAAACAAGTCTGGGAAAATTAGAACAAAATACGACATTTTCCGCCGGATTACCCCTCTTTTCATTTTCCGTTTCCGGTCTTGGTTAACAGTTTACCATTTGCCCTACTGTGTTCTCATTTCAAAGGAGCTTGTATTATTGATCTCAGTATTATGAAAGCTTACGTAATACATACGCGTTAAATAAGGTGAAATCGGCCAAAGTCGTGATGAGTGCAATGTACATGTGGAAATATTTATAAATAGATCATTTAGATTTCAAACGATTAAAGCCCCCCCCCCCCCCCCCCCCC